>JAEANM010008024.1:0-17295 GCA_017656035.1 Myanophis thanlyinensis | reverse complement strand
AAACAAACAAACAAACAAATCTTGTATTATGATTTAAAAGGTCTGGGAAGTGATTATGTTATCTATATTGATGCTTATTTAGATTTCAGGGTAAACTAATGCTTTATATATATATATAGAAATGTGGCCCCTGAAATGCCACTTGAAGATCAAATCTTTGGTCACTGGAAAAAAAAAAAGCACTCTTGAATTTGATTTAAGAGCACAAGTAGCCCACTGTTCCATTCATTATCAGTTCTAAAGCTATCAATTGTCCAGAGAAGGTGGGGCTGAAAAGATTAACACTAGATCTCAATTTATACTTCACTAAAACATCTCTCCTTAAGATATGGAAAGAGAGGTTGCTACTGCATGAACATCAGAAGAATAAGTAAGGGTGCTCGACTCACTGACAGCTAAGGACATGATAGTCTGAAACCTTTATCAGATTTAGACATGCTGTTTCCTTTGAGAGTCAAACACTGGTGACAACTAATAAAGGAAAAGGACAGAAAAGGGTGCTCAAAATATTGATGGATGAGGAGAGAAAGAAAGGCTTCAGGGGGAATTAAATAGCTCTAAATAATTTGCCTGTTCTGAAGCTTCTTGCTTCGGTTTGAACTATTTTTCTTACAAGTACATAAAACAGTAGATAGCCAAGACAAAGTTTTAGTTCTGCTTCTTTACACACCAGTGATATCTCAACTGATCTTTTTGATATTTATCTTATTAAAACCTGCATCCTGGTCATGAATACCTTATCTGTAGCAAAATGCAGAATGTGGCATATAACAAGTTTTCCTATTAACAATGGCACCAAAGGCAAATTTGATGTATCATTAACCGAATTAACTATGATTAATAGCAATATTTTTTGTTCTAGAAACAGGAATCACAGGGAAGTGTAAACAGCTTTTAAGACTGAAAAGGATGGAAGGAAAGGAGCTTCTTTTATAATAGTATCCCATTTTTCTCTAAACCTTCCAGTTGCATTTTAGATACATGTTCTATTAATGGTATACAGTCTATTGGGCAGCTGTAAAATATTTGAATAAATAAATAAAAATGTAAAAAGGGGAAATAGTTATCTTCCATATACACACTTCTCATGTAGTACTGGAGTACTCTGTCTTCCCTTTAATTAATGTCAAGTAACACTGAGCCAATAATGGATCCATAGTGCTAATTCATTCATTTCATTTCAATTTGTTTGTTTGTTCATTCATTGATTTTCTATAGCTGTCCATCTTAGTCAATACTCTGGGTAGCTTACAATTCAAAAAATATATTACAATTAAAAATACTAAACCCTTTTTTAAAAACAGTAAAACGATGAAAACACTAAAAATGTCCAGATTAATGCCACTAAGAACATTCTAGATAAAAGCAGTGGATTTTCTCAAGATTCTCAAGAAAGAGCAACTTAGAGAAAAATAGTTATTCCATTGTGATTATATTGTCAGAAGATGTTTTAGTACAGATTTGACTTTTAACTGTCCAAAAAAGGAAAAGAAAAGTAGAAAAGAAAGAAACCCTGGTCATAAATCAAGTCTGAAGGGTCTCAGACACAGATTTTCAGCAATGAATTTCATTGAAGCATCAAAAGCAGCGTGTTGTTATTCCAAATTGGGACTCTCAGTCGAGCATCCCCATCTTATGCAACAAGATGCCATTGTCTGCTAACTTGGAGAAGTACTCCTCAGAAAAAACAGGGATAGTGGGGGAAAGGCCTGCCTATTAACCGTGCTGGAGAGGGTTGGATTTTCCAAAAGAGTTTCCTGTCTTGCCTACAAAACTTGTCTATTGCTTCAGATTCTGCTCTGAGATACTGCAATTTGTATTCAGGCTGCATGGCTGCTCTCCATGGTCCTGAAACCTGATCCAAAGTCACAGCCTGATATTTGCAGTATGGCTATGAGCCAAAATTGGCTTCACTTCAGTTTTATTCCAAATAAGATTCCAGTGTGACGTTTGCTGTTGTCAGCAAACTTCTCTGGCTAGTCCACTCCACTGTCCCAAGAGCTATTTTAAAAATTATAGCTAAGGTTATTTAGGATCGAGTATAGCCTCTTCCTCTGGAGGAGAAGGAATGAAGTTCACAAGTCACCAAAGAAGGCAAATTAATCTCCTTGGATTTTAATCATGTTATATTATGTTTTATAATTTCTTCATCAGTGAGATGACCAGAATATAGATTTAATAAATAATGTATTAGTTACTCTAATACAATCCTCTGCAATTAAAGAAAGAAGACCTCTAACTCTGTTAGTATTCCAACTTCATAACAAGAAGAAAAATAATCATAGAGAAGAAGAATTGAATTCATGGGAAAAGATTGAGGCTCTCAGCAGAAGCAGAGAGTCAAGGCAAGGGAACTCTTAAGAACATAAGGAGAAGTAATACGTCTCTGTTGGAGAAATAGGCAGAATTGATTATGGAAAACACAGTAGGACACAAAGTTAAAGGAAACATTTCCTAGTCAAGGCTTTGGAAATATCAGCAGATCTTTGCCCTAAGAAGGTTTTACTAAGCAATGGTCAGGCTCATTAATTTTGCTTCTTACTATCTAGATACTGCTTTTAAGAGCTACAGAGAGAGGAGAAATTGATGGAGCCCACTGGTGTGTGGAAAGTCCAATGTCACTCTCTGCAGCTATCACTGCAACAACATTATTTCCAACAAGGCAAACAACCTCTGCTGCAGTGTGACTGTAGGCACATATTACCTCACTTTAATGGCATGTAACTTTGGAAAAAGTGTCTCCCCCATCTGCTCTACCTTCTAATTATAAAACATAAGATGAACATAATGCACAATAGTACCATAAATAGAGAGGATGATCCATGATTTTTAATGTATGGTACAAGCTTCTTATTAACAGCAGAAGGTAGCTGTTAAAATTCTCCCAGCTCCTCTTTCATATCTTTGGTTAGCAGTCCTGCTCTGTTGACATGGGGTAGATAATGTATTTGCTCTGTCCCAAGTCTCCCAAATGTATAGTTTCAAAAGTTTAGAGCTGGGGTTGTGAGGAAAAGGCCAGCTAAGCAACATAGCAGACAAGCACCATATTCAAATGAGGATAACATATATTCTCATATTATGAGCAGTTATGGTGATGCAGTGATTGGAATGCAGTGTTGCAGGCTAATTCTGCTGACAGCCAGCAGTTTGATACTGACCGGCTCAAGGTTGACTCAGCCTTCCATCCAAGGTCGGTAAAACTAGGATCCAGATTGTTGGGGGCAATGTGCTGACATTGTAAACCAATCAGAGAGTGCTGTATAAAGCACTATGAAGTGATGTATAAATCTAAGTGCTATTGCTATTTCTATATTCATCCACTGTTCTCAGTATTGACTGTGTTTATAAATTTATAACAATATTGTCCTCAAACCATCAGAGGTAACTATACCTATAGACATCAATATTATATAGCAAGCAAAGGCTAAAATAAATAAAATAAAATAAGAAGTTGGAGCCAGGTAGTTTTAGCTTGCCAAGCCAATCCTACAATGGTTTCTCTCATTTCAGCAAATGTTAAACCTAGACCTGTGAGGTTGCTTTTCTTTAGTATATTCAGAAGAACAAATGGTATATAAATAAGTATTATTTTGATTCATACTCCTCTTCTGCACAATGCGCCTTCTTATATGAGACTTCCACCCTCATCTCCCCTGGGAAACCGAAGGAAGCTGCATTTCTGGATATAAAATGCTTCTTCTTCAGAACATCCTCATCATAATTCTGATATTGCTGACTCTTAAAGAAAATCAAAATAGGTTACCTGTTCTTCAAAAGAAATGATAATCTCTGAAGGATGAACTGGATCCTGTCAGACAACTAATCAATTACAGTACAATATATGACCATACAGCAAGAAATTCATAAAAGCACCAGAGAACATTATTACAGTGAGAATGTGCTATATGAAGTTCAAAAAAAACTTATTCCTTTTAAAATTCTGCTAATCCAGAGGGTAATCAACACTATTGCAGTCAAAAACACAAGTATCAAATCATAAATCTGTACCTCAGAGGAGTGCTTTAGAAACATTTGACTTTTAGAACATAATAAAACTGGTGTTTTGATTTATCTTTTTTTTTCAGTTCCTTGGTCCTGCTGCCACAAATACTATGCAATTATCAAAGCTGGCAAATGAAGTTCTCAGGATTTTAACAGGGTATCCAAGGTTATACCAAATATATCACTGGAAAAGTCTCAATTCAGCACAATAGTAGCAATAAAGAAAACATCCTCTCCACTTCTTCTCCTAACAAAAAGAAATTTTAAAAAATGCAATGCCTCCAAAAAGTCACATTCTGAATAAAAGGGGCTCAGCAAATTAGAACAATGGGCAAAGTCAGTTCACATGAAGGTGTTCAGAATTCACAGGCAAGGAGACAGGAGAGAGAAGGGAAGAGGGAAGAGGGAGGAGGGAGGAGGGAGGAGAGAGGAGGAGGAGGCAGAGGAGGAGGGAGGAGGAGGAGGAGAGATTGCAGTGTATTTGTAAACAGAGCGTCCAAAATAGTCTCTTACTGATGGAAGAAAATAGACCCAACCTAGGTTTTCATAATTACAATTATGAAAAAATACAAATTGTCTTCACTATTCTTTTCCTTGGAAAATTATTCATTGCTTATGCAACTCTAATAGATATCTCCAAAGACCAGGCATCTGGGGAAACAAAATGAAAAATTCTCTAAATTGGCTCTAAATTTAGTGCAATGTTGTGCCAGGGAATATCTGTAATGTTATTAATACTGATGAATTTTCAAATTTCAGTCCAGACTGAAATAGCATCTGAAACTTGACTAGTTTCAAATAGGAATGCTGCATGGAGAAAAGATGGCTAGTTCTCCTTAAGTTAGAAACTAATGTAACCTATGAAATTGTAAGAAAAATAAAGGAAAAATTTAAGGTTTGTATGACGCACTCCCCAAGTAACAAAAGTACATGATAGAAAGCTTCAAAAAAAGCTGATAGTTTGCTGCCACAAATTCTGTGTAGTTTTTGCCCAAATTTCTCCATCTTACAGGATGGAAATTTTTAAAAGTCTGAAAATAGAAAAGTAAATCTGACAGATTCATCTATATGTTTTATTCAGGAATCAGAGGAAAGATATACCATAGGTATATAGATACCATATTTTTTGGCGTATAAGATGCACTTTTCCCCCAAAAAAGGGGTGAAAATATCTGTGCATCTTATAGTTGCCGAAGCCCTGCCCACCTGGCGGCCATTTTTTGGCCTCCCTGTTTCCTGGCCCATTTTGGGGGCTTTTTTGGTGCAGTTTGGGGGATTTTTTGCCCCATTTTCAGGGCTTTTTGGCCCATTCTTGAGGCTTTATTGGCCCTGTTTTCAAGGTTTTTGAGGCTTTTTGGGCTTCTTTGAGGTTTTTTGGGCCCATTTTTGAGGATTTTGGCCCATTTTAGGACTATTTTGGCCAGTTTTTGTGGTTTTTTTGGCCCATTTTTGAAGCTTTTTGGCCCATTTTGAGGCTTTTGGGGGCCCATTTTGGGGACTTTTGGCCCATTTTTGGGGCATTTTGGAAAAAACAGGCCAAAATAGCCTCAAAAATGAATCTAAAAAGCCTCAAAAACGGGCCTCAAAAGCCTCAAAAATGTGCCAAAGAAATCTGAAAAACAGGCCCCAAAAAACCTCAAAAACAGTCTCAAAAAGTCTCAAAAATAGGCAAAAAAAAAAAAAGCCTGAAAATGGGGCACATGGAGGCCCAAAACTTTTTTTGTTTTTTTCCTCTTCTAAATCAAGGGGTGTCTTATACTCGGGTACATCTTATATGCCAAAAAATACAGTACATTGTATATGGGGAAAAGCAATAGGAAAAAAATAGAAAAAGGGTAACAACAGGTAGAGGATCTCTGGGAAACACCTCTGTTCAAGCTAAGATAGGCAAACTACACTTGGAAGAGTGAAAGAGAAGAGTTTTGTACTGGGTAGGTAGAATTACAGGTGACATGTTGCCTTTTCAAGTATTCTATGTGTGTGTTTCTCTCTCTGTGTGTGTATGTATGTTGACTTCAAATCACTGTTGGCATCTGGTGACTGCCTGTACAAGATTTCTTAGCAAGGTTTTTCAGAAGTGCTTCTTCCCTAGGTCTGAGAGAAAATGACTGGCCCAAGGTCATCCAGCTAGTTTTTTGCCTAAGGCAGGCAGGACTAAAACTCGCAGCCTCCCAATTCTAGCCTGTTGCCTTAACCACTGCACCAAACATGCATTAGAACATCTCATTTCATATGGAAGATGCTGCATTAGGCAGGCTTTCAGAATGCAGTTAATTTTTGTTTTCTTAAATTTATGTTACGCTCAAGAGCTCAAGGCAGTATAGACATTGCTTTCTCTTTTTATTATTCTGCACAGCAAGGACTTTTATTGAGTGGAGGGAGAATGACCAGTCCAAAGTTACCCAATGGGCTTCAATTATTGAGAGTGGACTAAAACCTGTATTCCCCCACTCTGAGCCCAATGCCTTAACCATTTCACCATATGAACACACTCTTCATCTATAACAGCATCATATGGGCTCAACTGTAGTTGTAAGTCGAGGACTACCCATCTATGGGTTTTTATTCTATACACAAATTATCAGACCAAATTTATCCATTAAAAAAGCTTTGTGAGCATGAATTTTAAAGAGAACAACCAGGATAGGGTAGGGTAGGGTAGGATAGTTTATTTAGCCAAGTTAGACACACAAGGAATTTCTCTCCAGAGTATATGATCTTCTATTCTAAGAATCATAACTGAGATCCTGGTTCAGCCAAAAGGACACAGGCATCATACCGTCAAATAGATGTTTTCATTGCAGGCCCACCATTCCAGTTATAGTTACCAACAAATGCTAGTCATGGTTAAAAAAAGAGACTATTATGTGACTCTTCAGTGGAATTAGGATGAGCAGAATCTGAGCTGGTGGAATTCAATTGATCTATAGCTCAGAATACCTGCTTCAAATGCAGGTTGGATCTGGTACAAACATGTCCTTTGCCTCTACACAGTAGCTCCCCTCCATACATAGCTAGGCTTATTCCTCCTACAAAGTTAGATAAATAATTACCTCCTTCCAACTAACCTCCTTGCCCCCTCCCCTTCAAATAGAGTGGGACATGACAATAAGCACAACTGTTTTTCTAAAGGTTTTCATAAAAGTAAGGTCGGGTCCTTAGAAAACAATCAACTTAAAAATATGTCTTATTTTTGCACATGCCACAGCAGCGTTTTTCATAGGCAGTTGCTTATGCGCTGAGTTTGCTGCAGCAGACTACTTGTTAACAAAATATGGGAAAATATGAATAAAGGATGTCCTGTTTATAGTAAGAAGTATTTACACTGGCATAGGTAATTAGATTGCTATTTTAAGAACTCCTTCTGGAGCAAGCTTTTATTTAACTGATATGTTTATCAATCACATATCAGAGATGTTTACAGTATAAAAAATGCAACTAGGAAAAGCAATATGTTAAAACAATATCTGTAAAAGAGAAAAGAACGATAGTCATTAAAAGATGGGAGAAAGCCAAAGAAAACAAAACTGAACCATTCAACAAATTGCTAGCAAAGGGCATCTAAATAATGAAATGTAGCAACTTCATGGTTTTCAGAGGGAAGGGCCCTGCAGGTCCCACCATACTCCCATGAGTAATTGCAAAATGATTGACAGATGCAGCAGGATCCACCCTAATGTTCTTAGGGAATGACCAGGTGGATAACAGTGGCCTGCCAAGCATCCTTGCCCTGAATTCTTTTAGCTCTTATCTTCTTTTAATTTCAATTTTTTTTGCTTGTTAATCTATCAGAAAAAAACCTGCGTAGAATAATAAACAATAAAAACAAAAAAAATAAGAGTGAAAACGATCATACATTTAAAAAAAAAAAGAATAAAAATCTAAAGTTAGTACATATTAAATGTATCACCTTCTTGCATAAACTAAACCTTGACTGAGCAGAATTGCAGTGTCTAGATATCCTGAATTGCTCACGACTTTTCCATCATGTCAGTACATTGATCATGTATTATCTTTTGTTCTTTATTTTCTCTTTTCTAAAGATTGTACCATTTTTTCCTAATCAAGCTTTGTTAGTCTTCTCTTTCCTCTCAGAAGAGTGTATTACTTTTTCATAAAGAGGCACATGCTGGACTGGAGACTCTTGTCAAAAAAAGATCAAGTGCCCTGGGTTGCAATGCAAGTTATGCTAACTTTTTATGCGTGTCCCAAAGATGCTTTTTTTAAGAGGCAACTGGACATTCTGGTTTTTCTTTGAAGATGTTTTGCTTCTCTGGATTGAGTGGGGGGGAATGGATGACTTCTTGCATGAGAAGGCAGTTGCCTCTTGAAAAAGCACCTTTGGGACAGCCATGACCTGGATGACTGAGACTCTCCATAGACATTCTTATGTGTATGCACAAAAGAAACCCTATGCTCAAAAAAAGGAGGATTTCCAGAGGAAAAAATGGCTGGCTGAAGTTGGCTCCACAAAAAGAAGACTTTCTCTGCAAAGAATAAACAGTCAGTGAGTAGACTGGCTATTTGAAGCCTCTCCAGATAAGATGAGGGCAAGAGATCACCTATAACGAATAGTTGCTGTTTTGAAAGGAGAAAGCAAGATAGCACCCCCCACCCACCCACCCACCCACCCATGGCAGGTTTTGAACACAGCAGGATGATGGGAATTGCTGTCTTGCTTGCAACCAAGGTCTGTGCCTTTTAAAGGATATTTAGTTCACAAACTTCCTTTTCTAACCATGTTCAGAAATTGTTAGCTACTTTTAATCTATCAGAGGCCTTTGGCTTCAGTTTGAAAATGCCAGGTGGGTTTTCCTTCAGGAAATTTATAAACAAATTAAAGGGTCAGATAAATTTGGAAAGTTTTGGAATTAATTATAAAGAATCCTTCCCATGAGAAATAGATTTAGACTTTGATTTTTCTAAATCAAACATTCTTAGAGGCAATCAAACATTCAATTCCAGGCAGCTTGTATATATTCGTTCCCCATTTCCTCATTCCATTAATTTAATTGGGAGATTAATACTAATACTTATTTATATAACATTTAGATTTTCTTTTTCTGCAAATGTTCTACTTTCACTCTCATTTCTTCCCTTTTTTTCTTCCCTATCCCACCATCTGTTTTGACATTACCCCAAAAAAAATAGTTTAATCTCACATTCAAAACATTTCATCACCTCTATATCCTTTACTAATTCTCTTAATCTGTCATCATAAACAACCAAATCAGTTACACTTTTAGATTTAGATTTATTCTTTTCCATCTGTACATATGAATAAATTAATGCTTACACCACATGTTCAAAAGAGACCTTTCCCTATGCAAAAGCACAATAATCAATCTCTATTTTTTTCCATTCTTGGTCTCTGAATGATCCAGTCACTTATTCTGCATTCTTATGTCTCATTCCTTTGTATTCATACTAGTTACTTAACAGAGTATCACACCGTAGTAACAAAGTGGTGACTTGTAATTACCCTGTACCTTAGCTGGCTCAGTCCAAGAGAATAGTTGCCCCACATGTTTCTTCACTCCTGATACTGCGGTAGGAGCAACAGAACTACTATAACAAAGGATCCTCAACCAAATTCTTACAGAGAGTCCAGAAACAACAACCTGCCCTACAGTATTAAATGAAAAATCAAGCAAGATTAACAGAGGAGACATGGCTCATTCCAGTCCTAATCCAAGAACAAATATGGTAGGGAATAAAGTGTTGGCATCCATAGATAATACCACATGATCTTCCATTAAAACACGAATGGCTGTTGTATGAACAGAAACATACCTAGAAATCACTGTTCCTTTCAGGAAATGTGAGCATTTTTAGTATTTACCCTGATAATAGGATATTTGGGGTGCTCAATAATTTAGTCAACCTTTTTAAGTATTTCATGCTATGGATCTCCCTAGACCTATTTTTTCAACATTTTTTTTAAAAAACAGGGAACATAAAGCAACACTGATAAGTAATACCTATTCTTGCTCCAAATCCTGCCCTTCCATCCAACTTCCTCCTACAGAAAAACATTTATGCTCTAAAATTGCCAGTTTATCAGGCAGTTTATATATATATATATAAAACCAAAGGAAAGCAATCTGAAAGAGCATTCACATAATTATTTTCTCCTATATTCAAGCAACCCTTATCTGTCATAGAGAATAATAATGAAGAAATGTACTTCTGCCACAATTTTTTTCTAGACATTATGAAATAATGTTTGCAGTGACTATATGAGAATATCTGCCTGTCCCCACTTAATTTACTCTTCCAATATTAACTTTTAAAAAGTTTATTCACCTGTGCAAGGAAATGCCTGTGTGCACATGGTCTCACATTAGAGGCTGAGAAATTTTTGAAAGAGGGTGAGATATAATTTGTTTTCACTCCCAGCCCTCAAATCTCTTACCTTTAGTTTTCAAGGAAATCAATTGTTTCACTGGGTGTCTTGAAGGACAACATTTTGACTTGCTTGTACTTTTCAAATATAAATAAAATTCTTTCCATAAATATCTTCTCAGGTTAGACTCGTTGTGGTAAAGGCAGGGGAAATGGCTTCTCCCATGTTCAGTTCTGTCTTCTCACATAGATCTTCAATGGATAATGAAGAAAATCCCCTTCGTCCAATATTCTACTTTAGTTTCACAATGTTGGTATAGTTATTGTGAAGCAAAGTATGCCCTGAGTTTCAAACTTACAACATTAAAATGACCCATTTTCCAGCTACTTTAGCAGTTAGCTAGTATAAATCATTATTTTACATCATTATGCCATCATTACTTTCTGGGGATAATATTTCATGCTATTATCTCAGCAAAGAAGCATTTGCATTCTTATTTTCAGATTTTTATCACTGAGAAGTGTATCTCAGAATATGCATATATATCCCATTTTAGTTGTCTTCTTTATAGGGAAGCACCCAAGAAATCAGTAACACTCAAATTCACCTGTAAGAGGGATCTAGGTGTTCTAGTGGACAAACACATAAGTATGAGCCAGCACTGTGCTGCAGCTGCCATAAAAACCAACGCAGTCTTAGGCTGCATCCACAAAGGGATAGTATCAAGAGTACCGTACTTGAAGTGCTAACACCACTTTATAACTGGAATCCAGTTTTGGCCACCACAACCCAAAAAAGATGCTGGGGATTCTAGAAAGGGTGCAGAAAAGAGCAACAAACATGATTAAGGGACTGGAAGGTAAACCGTATGTTGCAGGAACTGGTATGTTTAGTCTAACAAAGGGAAGGACTAGGAATGACAAGACAGCAGTCTTCCAATCTTTGAGGGGCTGTCACAGTGAAAAGGGGGTCAGCCTATTCTCCCTTCCAAATCTGTTATTCTGTATTCTGTAAAATGATCATTCTAAATGTGAGTAACTTTGAGAAATAACAAAATTCATTTGAAAACCCAAGCCAGATCTAAGTACCCTGTGGGCCAGATCCGGCCCCCGAGCCTTGAGTTTGATACCCCTGTCCTAGCCCATCAACACCACAGGCATTTCTCCTGTAGTCTGATTAGCCCAAATGGAATCCATGATGAGATGCAACTTTGCCGTTCAACTAAAAGTAAAATAATTTTAAAAAAATTAAAATGAGCACACTGAGGTGCATAAGGTGTGGTGCTTATCTCGTTTATTCAACTCTAAGAAGTGATTTCAGAGGATTTAAGCGATGCTTCTCTATCGCCACCAAGTGGTGACGTGCAGGTGGACGCCACTGAGTCCACCCAAGAGAGAATCCTTTATCCATCCCACAATCAGTAAATTATTGGTTTTAGGATTAAACTACCCCCCCTACAGTTAAGCACAGACTGGATTGCCTCGTTTTTAAAGGCTTTTCCTGTCCCAGAGATTAAGGCGATTGACCCTGACATTTCAACACAAATCCTAATAAGGGCAGCAGACTGGCATGCCATCTTAAGTGATGCCCAAAAGCAAAATCCCCAACAATCCCCTATTTATTCCCGCTTTCTCTAAAGAGGAAAATAATAATAATATAGGCCAGACAAGCTGCACTGATTAATGCACTGAGAGGTTTACATACTGTTCAATCTCACACATATTTTTTTGTCCTTGGACAAAGAGCTACACAGCACTCTTCGATCGAACCCAAATCCCAGGTAAATAAAGATGCTTACATTATTGGAAACAAGGTCAATATTACAAATTTATCTAATCTGATTTGACATGGGATGAATCGGTATCCTGCAAGACAGGAGTCCCCAACCAGGCTGCGGCATGCCAGAAACTGGGTCATGGAAACAAGCGAAGCCCCATCCACGAGGTGCAGGCAGCGCATGAAACCACGCCCCCTCCAGTTCGCAGAAAAACTTCCCTCCATGGAATTGGTCCCTGATGCCCAAAAGTTTGGGGGCTGCTGCTTCAAGAGATGGTAGGATAGCAGGTTTCTGGCAGTTAGAAAATCTGGTCCACATTTTTACATATACAGACACTTATCACACTGACCCAAAATGCTTGCTTCCTATTTGTCTGTTTATATAAATTCCAGTTAGAAGCAGAACCTTCCTTATAAGCAGAAGACTTCCCTAGTCCCATGCAGAGATGTACTGTATAATATTTTCATACAAATTTTTGCAACACATCTGGAGTACTTTCTTACTCCGCAAAAGTAAATAAAAAAGCTAGAAATGAAACTTATAAATCTTCCCTGACATTATTTCATTTTTTTAAGGAAAGAAATTACACTGTAGAGTGACAAAATGTTGGGAAACTATCTTTTTGGATGCACTGATTGATGGACAGATAAACCGGTAGTTTATAATATACAAACTGGCTGGAAACTTCAAATTTTGATTCATTTGCCAAAAAGCAAATGTTTATTGTTTTGTTATTGTAATATACTTTGTAGTATTCTCCACAACACCTGAAGGCAGGACAAGAAGCAAGGGATGGAAACTAATCAAGGAGAGAAGCAACCTGGAATTAAGGCGAAACTTCTTGACAGTTACAACAATTAATCAGCGGGACAACTTGTCTCCAGAAGTTGTAAATACTCCAACACTGGAAGTTTTTAAGAAGAGACTGGACAACCATTTGTCTGAAATGGTACAGGGTTTCCTGCCCGAGCAGGGGGTTGGATTAAAGACTCCATGCTCCCTTCTAACTCCCTTATTCTGTTATTCTGTCAGTATCACCCAAAATATGTTTTCCAAATATTTACTCTATTTCATCAGACTCAGAAACATGGTGCTCCTAATCAGTGTCTACAACTCACACACATTTGCTGAATTATATAATTAAGGCTGGTATATATATATATTCATTCATATTTCTTGGAAACCAGCAAAAATAGCAGTTTTATCCCCTATTTCACAATTTGTACTGCTTAACATTTTGTCAGTTCCATGTAGCTAATGTCTATTATACACAAACATACTAATGGAGTGAAATACTATTTGCCCAAACAAGAGACGTTAAGAGAGAGAGAAAGAGGGATGAAGGAATAAATTTACATTAGGCTAAAGTGATGGATTTTGAAAACAGCTTGGGTCCTCTATCTCTAATGTACTTCAGTGGTACTCAGCCCTTATTGGAGCAAGAGTAAGAGATCCCTTCATTGTCCCATCTTTCTTCACTCAAATTGGAAATATCTGTATAAATTATAGTCTGGGGTCAAGAAGACCAGAATGTTGAAGAAAGAGGGTAACAATGGGTTTGCCAGGCTGTTTCAGAGATGTGGTAAATAACTAATGAAGAATGGTGAGCAGTGATTGTTTACCTACCACAATCTTGATGAAGATAGCAAATGGCTCTGTACAAGATCAAGAGAAATGGCACATAAAAACTAAACCAAGCCATGCGAATGGTGGGCATATGTGTGCATATGCATATGTGTGCTCGCTGGTCTGCCGCTTGCATGGCCCAGTTCCAAATAGGCCATGGCCTGGGGGTTGGGGACCCTTGAACTACAGAGTAGCAACCTTGCTTTGGCTATAAAATAATCACTAAACCCGTGATGGAGAACCTATGCCACGGATGCCACAGATGGCACGCAGAGCCATCTTGCTGGACACACAAGCTGTCAGCCAACTTACCTCCAGCTGAGCATGCACATGCATTTGCACGTGCATGCATGTGCGATTGCAGAGACTCAGCTGGTCTTTGGGCATCTGCTGTGCATGCATGCGATTGCAGCAGGAAATCCAGCTGGTCTTTGGAGCTCTCCTGAGCATGCACATGCAATTGCTCCTATGTGTGTGTGCCTGTGTGCAGCATGTGTGCATTACACAAATTCAAAAACTGTATGAATGAGCAGATGGTGCGGTTGCACATGCAGCACACATGGAGGAGCCAAACACAAGTGGGGAAGGCATGCACAAAGCATATACTTTTCGGCACTTGGTAAGTAAAAGGTTTGCCACCACTGCACTAAACAGATAAAGACTGCCAAACCTGCTTGGCATCTTAAATAAATCTTGAGCTTATAGGACACCTTCTAAAATAATTTTACAAGTAAAAATAGTGAGATGGAAACAATTGTGTTAAACATACCCTAAGACTGGACCAATTTTTATTCATTTTCAATCAGTGTAGTCTGTTGTCCTATGGGAACTTGCTTTGGAAAGACTACTTAACTCAAAAAGCAATGTGTTTTACAGCATGTAGCACGGTTGTAAAAAAAAAACCCACAGTACTGTACATTCTAATGTCTCTTAGGTAGGCAGAGCAATCTCCACTGTTTGTTGAATCCCAGCCATAACCTATTAAGAAGGCTCTCTGATGGAAATTTGGCATGCATTAATATAGTACTACTATGACAATAGAATTGATATAAATTATATATTTCACAAGATGTTTCAAGGTATAAGTAGCACTCAAAGTAAAACATGTTCATCCAGTCCGGGATAAGTACCACTAGTAATTTCAAATACAAAAGGAATTATTGATACAATTATAGCTGACCTTACCCTTGTGGAAACTTATAGAATTTTAAATGGAAAAGCTTATAAGAGCAGATAACACAGACTTGAAGTCTCCAGTGTGATATCCTAGTGGTGCCAATACACCTGCAGACAGTTCCCATGGTCTTTTTTTTTTTTAAAATGAGAAAGTGGTATTCTGCTAAATCCTATTTCCCAGCATCCTCTCTGTCTCAAAGACTGCCTCTGGGTCCCCACTGAACTTTGTTAGCTTTCTTAGAACAATGGATAAAATGGAGCCTCGTCACTTGTTTGGAAGTATGCCCACCTGCCCAGTGAAAGGACAAAGCAAGGGGCAGTAGGAAGCCTCCTATGTGAGGAAAATGATTCATGGATTACTCAACAACATTCTTGTAAATCAGCGCTTTTAAATGACTATATTTCTCATGACATCCGTGAGATAGTAAGATCATCACAACAGTCATTTGGGGGAAAATACCAGTCGTTTGTCATTTGGTATGTTCTCAAATTTCCCAATAGGTCTACTATTCTCCAGAGTTCAGCCTGAGATTAGCCAGAGTTCAGACATACTGCTGAAACAATTCATGTTTATCACTGCTTTTGTTGCCATTTAACTATCTATATTGAAAATTATCAGCACAACATTGCCTTTGCCTACAACAACCTGGGTTAGCCATTTTGTTGGGGGCTAAAATGGGAGAATCAACCTTTCTTGAACTGGCAACCTTCCGATTTACAGAAAGATTTGGATTTGTATTGTTCCATGGCAACCTTCCCCCACGTGCTTTAACTCCCAGACTTTCTAGCAGAGGCCCGTACTAGTCAATCTGACAGAATTACTGCTACATTTTAAGATTTGATAGCCTCTTTAAAATACTTTCTGACTGAATGATAGATTGCAAGTCTGTGGTAAAATGACATATTTGCAAGGAGCTATCTCTGAGTTATGGAAAAAGGGGAAAGAATCAGTTTTCTATTCCCCAGGTACAACATTTGCTGAATCTCCAGGTACACTATTGGTCCTCCATTAACTACAGTGGCATTTTATACATCCAGGCAGGCCTGATTCTGTATCTAAAGCACAACTGGGGGATTGGCCTTACCTTACTTGCTTGGCTATCTTTCTAAGTGTTGCATCTTCCTACACTTTCCTTCATTTTCTGACTGCCCACAATCTCCTATAGCACATACAGTATCTCCCCAACGTTGGCCAGCAAAGATCTACTTTGGGGTTACTCCTCACAAAAGAACTCTTAATCATCTAGCCAACACTTGTTGACAATTGCTACTGTTACTCTATATGTACTTTAGCTACACACAACCCACTACATGAAATGTGAATGTCCCCAGATTGATAAGAATTGCAGTACTTTTTATTTCAGTATTTTATTTCAAAGAAACTTATAAAATCTCCTTTACACAACATGCAGGTTTTATACATTCAGTCATATGCCTACACAAAAGTATGCCATACCCCTCCCCATCAAAACAATATTGTTACTGTTGACCTGAAAAATACAGCACAGCAAAGTTTATTCTACGATTTGTCTTGATTTCTCCAGAGAAATCCAAACCATTGCTATATAATGCATTGCCATATAAGAAACAAAAACTAAAATCTGAAAGTAGTGTGTTTGTTCCCTAAAAATATGAAATGTCCATATTGTATAGTACTGCAGAAAAGGACCAGTTCTGGAGAAAACACTTACAGAATATTTTATAAGAAAAGCAAATCTCCCAGCTATATATGACATATTTTTGTGTGAAACCCATGCGGATGTTTGAAAGGTATACTGGGTATACTCTGGGCAAGTATCAATCCAAAATATTGTTCTGGGCATATGTACATGTGTGAATGTGTGTGTGTATGTGTGTCAATGTATTCTACTTTCAATCATCTTTTACTTCTATCTTTCCTTCCTGCATCACATTTCCTTTTGGATAGTTGACATTTCTTAGAACATAATCCATATGAATGTCATTGCCCATCTCCTAAAATGTCTAGAAAATCATGGACCCAACATTGAGTAAAACCATTTTCTATCATAACTGGTTCAAAACGTTTGCTTTCAGACAACCTGTCTTGGATGAAAACATAATTGAGTTAAGTACTGAGCTGCAATCTGATTGGCATAATTCAAATAAAATGTCCATTCCATCACCTCACATTTATTCTTGAGTCCAGCTGCTTGATTTCATTTTTTTCTTCTACTTCAGAAATACACACACACACACACACACACCAGAGGTGAAATTCAGCAGGTTCTAGCAGGTTCACTAGAACCGGAAGTAAATTTTCTAAGCAGTTTGGAGAATTGGTTGTTAGAAGAAATCTCCTTTTGTTTTTTCCACTTTACAGGGTTAATCCTGTAAGGAAGGCAGGAAA
>JAEANM010008023.1:0-17295 GCA_017656035.1 Myanophis thanlyinensis | reverse complement strand
AACTGCCTCTCCCCTTATTACATTGTAACTTTGGTGAAGTTTAATTCTGTGCTTGATGATGTTTAATCCTGTGGCCAGGCCCAAAGAACTGGTAGTAAAAAAAAATTGAATTTCACCACTGCTCTATGGTAAGATTTATTGTGAAGGTTAGCATTAGGTTAGTATTAGGAAGTAACTTTTAGGGTTAGTGGTGTTCTTGGGTTTGGAACAAATGCTGGTATAAGGGATGAAACATTTGCTTTGACATAAAGCTACAGTTAGAGTTAGAGTTAAGCCTATGTTTAAGCTACATTAATATTTAAGATTGCGTTTAGCGGGATGCTTAGAATAAAGATTACTTTTTATTATTAGTTGCAGCCTTTTGTTTGTGTTATATTTAGGATTAAGTACTTAAATTATGTTAACTATATTGCTACTGGGATGAAGTTAGGGTTAGGTTTCAGCTTCCTTGATGCCTATGGTAAATTTTACTATTAAGATTAGCATAATCTTGAAATTTCCATGATTAGAGGTAATCTTAACTTTATTATATATAGTATATTAAGCTCGAATTCTGCAGGTTAGGACAATTAAGTGTTGGCTGTGGATATAAGATTGGGGTTATACTTCATTGAGGCCTATGGTAATATTCATTTTGAGAGTATCTCTGTCCCAAGCATTCATTCCCAAAATTATCATAAACCTAATACTAGCACTAGCTTTAAACACTCAATTCTAATCGTCACAGAAAATTTTTACCCAAAAAATGAAGGCACATCCAAATTCTAATTCTACCCCAACATTTGTATAAGTATTTAACCAATTCTTACTCCAGTACCCACCATGAATTGTAACACAAATGTAAAACTACCATTGACCATAAAAACTCACACTAATGCTCACACCTGATTTTATCTTAGATTTCAAGAAAGTCTAACTGTAACATCATTCTAATAGTAATATAAATACTTTAACCTGAGAACTCACTCCAATCATAATACAAAGTCTACCACTAAGCATAAAAACTGTAATGCCAATCCTTATGCTATATTTTATTTTAGACTTCAATGAAGCCTAACCCTAACTCTAACTTTAACCTAATACCAATACAAATATTCAACCAAATCCTTACAGCAACACTGAAAGCAAAACATAATATAAAACTAAGAGTACCACTAAGCATAGGACTCACCTTTATTCTGTCACGCAAAATTTAATAATGAACCTCAATGAAGCCTATCCATAACTTAACTTCACATAATGCCAATGACAATATTTACCCTACTCCTAACCCAGCATTCATTTCTAAACATAACATAAACTCAACTATACCACTATCCATAAAATTACACCTTCATTCTAACCATCACTCTAAATGTTAAGTGAAGCCTAAACTAACTGTAAGTTCATTATAATGGCACTACAAATATTTTTCCTAAGCTTTACCACAGGACTCCTTCCCAGATATAACATAAACCTAAGACCACAGCTAAGCATAAAACTCACCTTAATACTAATTCTTACATAAACCTTTTGCATACGTATTAAGAATTTGCACCCTAAATCCTAAACTTCACTCTAATGTCACCAGAAATGTATGTCCCAATCTCACTCAGTATGACCAGGAACAGAAACCTAAAACTACCACTAACCACACACACATTTACAAAAATCACCTAATTTTATTTGTCACATTGAATTTGGGTTCAGATCTCAAGAAAGCCTAACCCAATCTAATCTCGCCCTACCTTCAATTCAAAGATTAACTTTAGTCCTCATTTCCAACTGTAATATAAAACTAAGATATTCTAACCATTCAAACACACCCTTGTATACCAAAAGTTCAGGAAATAGGGGTGATCTGTCATTGAACTGGCTCCTTATCTACCCAATAGAAGGACTGGAGTGACTGTTTTCCTGTGATCAAAGATAAATGCGGTTTACCAAATTGTACTGTATAATTTTTAAAACACATATAGCTGCTATTTATCTATTGTTTTCCATTTTTTGTCCTTTTTTGTCACATTAAAACATAACATTTAAAAAATACCAACCTTAACACTAGCCATCTACCAGAAAAGCTGTACCTAATCTTGAATTTACTCTATCACCTCTACAAATATTCAACCCACAATCTTTGCTAACTGTAACATCAATCCAAGCCACTGCTAAACAGAAAAGCTCATTCCCAGTGGTAACCCTGACACCAATTATAGTCCAGATTTAACCCTAACGCCAACATTCACCAAAAATACTTCCCCTAACCATAATCCCACTCCTCATTCCCAACCTAAATGTCTACTGCAAAGCAAACAAAAAAAACCCCCAAAAACCCAAAACCTCATTCTACTGCTAACCTTCACATCATTTTTTTATAAACCAGAAGGGAGCTCACATAAATACCTAATGTCTGGAAGTTGAGTCATGGCAACTGGATGTTTTTTCCTATTGGTTCAAATTCAAACTTTTCACTGCTTATCCAAGTAGTTTCTTCAGTATGAAACAACAAAAAAAGAAATTGAGTTGCCATGACTCAACTTCTAGACAACTCTACATGGATGACTGAGAAGCTCCATCAACATAAATGCCTACCCTTTTCCTAATAGGAGGGGCTGGACTAGAAGACCTCCAAGATCCCTTCCAACACTGTGATTCTAGAATCCTATTATTCTAATGGGAATAAAAATATATCCTAATCACCATTTTAAGTAATTTATTTATGGTTGATGGGCTATTGAATAACAGAATAACAGAGTTATTCCAACTCTATTTTTCTGTTATTCAGTAGCCCATCACAGTGATTAAGATTAGCCAGAATGATAGGAAAAATCCTTCCTATTGTTAGAAAATAATGTAGGACCAAAAATAAAATAAAGGCAGGTATTTAGAGCTGTTGGAAAGTGGGACAAATGGTTAGACCTGGATGAGAAAGATTTTTCATCATCATGATTGAAAAATTTGAATAGGGACAAACCAGTATGAATCATCCATCATTAGATTAAAGAAAAATAAAGAAAACCTGAATATCAGGATTGAAGGCTGTTTGTGGAAACTTAATTTCCTGTATTCCTGTATGTAGTTCTTATCCAAATCTTGTGATGTTTGCTAAAGCCAGCAAGAAACAATATTAGAAAAAAACCAAGTAGCATTCTAATTAGTGAGTTGCTAGTCTACAAACCTTGTAGAAAGAGAGCCATTTCGGTCAGTGGTAGCAAAAAAAAAAAAAAAAAAAAAAAACTCAGAGGGGTCTAGCAGCACCTTTTATGACTAACAAATGTTATTAACAACTCTTTATGTTTTTCTGATAAAATGAACTCATGGACACTTATGCTTTTTAATTACATTCATTAGTTGGAAAAGGTATTGCCAGAATTATCCTGACTTTTGGTTTCACATGTAGAGATTGTTTGGCTTATGCATTTAAACTAGGACTTGCAATGTAACGGACAGAAATTAGTGCTTCATTTTCTTTCCCTGGAACTACCAGTCCCAAGATTCTTCATGTATTGGAAGGTAAAATAGAAGGAAGACAGCTGGTTGAAAAGATAAAGGTCTATAATGATCAAGACCTGTTATTCCAGGGACAGTGGGAGCTAGTACTGCTGATTTACAACTCCACTACATGTCCATATATCACTAAATGTCAAATTTATCCCCATTCCATGGTGTTTTGCAGCACTGTTTCTCAACCTTGGCAGCTTTTCGATGGGTGGACTTCAATCCCCAGAATTCCCCAGCCAGCCATGCATCTGAAAGCTGCCAAGGTTGAGAATACTGACCTAAAAGTTTTTATACTGTTATTTATCCCTTTCCCGAAAGTATCCCCAGTTCATCCCAGTGCTACTGTATCCTTGTCCCCACCAGTTACAATTTCTAAGCATTGTGGAAGAAGGATATCTTTTTTCAGCCATGGGTTGCATGGGGCGAACAAACTAGGGAGCTTCCCAACTCTTTGAAGAATGGAAGGGTTCTGCTGTACATCTAGCAGTTTGTTTATTTCTTTAGTAAACATATATACCACCTACCACACCTAAAGATGACTCTAGTCAGCAGTATAATCATAAAAAAACAAAACAAAGCCTTAGCACAAAACAATACATCATAACACTATAATTGGTTTAAAATGAACAAGATGGGAAGAAGCCTGATACACATCAAGTCAAGTCAAGTAGGCGTTATTGTCATTTCAACAATATACAGTACAGTACACAGTGAAACAAAACATTTCCTCAGGACTAAGGTGCTACATCAGACAACACAGATTAAAAAAGCAGGACACAGAACTACACATAACTCTAAAACTAAAAACTTAGAAAAAAAAACTATAAATACACAAAGTATTTATAGTTCCAGGTTCTTTGTGTTGAGGAGTCTGGTGGCTTGTGGAAAGAAACTGTCACACAGTCTGGTTGTGCAGGCCCGAATGCTTCTGTACCTCTTTCCAGATGGCAGGAGACTGAAGAGTGTGTACAAGGAGTGTGTGCGGTCAACCACAATGTTTCTGGCTTTACAGATGCAGTGTGTGGTGTTAATGTCCATGGCAGAGGGAACAGCAATCCCGATGATCTTCTCTGCCATCCTTACTATTCGCTGTATGGTCTTGCGATACAAAATGGTGCAATTCCCAAACCAGGCGGTGATGCAGCTGCTCAGGGTGCTCTCGATGGTTCCTCTGTAGAAGGTTGTGGTGGAAGCTGTGCCTTTTTCAGTTTTCTCAGAAAGTAAAGACGCTGCTGGGAAGAAGCAGGTTCTTCTCTTCGCTTAGTTCATTAATCCACTTCAGAACAACACTTCAGAACAACCAGGTGAAGTTTGCTTCACTTGATTCTCAGGAGAAAGAAGAGCTGGGAAGAGAAGCATATATAGCAGGTCAATTTGGAAAAACATCTGGCAGAGAAGAGCCTGAAGCATACAAACACCCCAAAACTTAGTGGTCAGGAACTGCAGGGTTGTTGTTTTTTCCTTGCATCAATCTGATAGTAGCCAGTACTGCAAAAGTATCAAAGTGCCCAATAACAGCAAATGCAAAATTGATCCTTTGCGTGGTTGACTGGTGTAAATGCAAAACCACTAAGCCAGAAGCATTAAAAACTCAATCCAAAAGAAAAGAGAAAAAAACTCTAGCCATTTTGTCTATGTAAATTTGCAAGAGAAATCGAAGATGGGAAAATACTGATTTTGTATTGAAAAATATGCCAGAAATAGACTATAATGTGAGCTTATGCGTTTTTAATTGTCAATTAGGAGGACGAACCAATAGGAGCGTTGGGCCTTCAAAGCTTTTGCAAGATTGTAAAACTTTATAAAGCAGTCAATTGTTTCCGGCTCCTTTTTAGGCAAAGTGTTGCAGTACAATTTGTGAAATGCAAAGAAAATCTAAATTCAGGATTAAAATTTGAACATTTACAGTATATGTCACGAGGCTGGATTTATGGGAATGGATCATGGTATAAGTGATAGGGAAGGCCATTTTGATTTTGTTCTACAAAGTTTTTTTTTCTGTTTAAGTCAGTTTTGGTCACGAATCTCAAGATGCACGGTAGTACTCCAGTTGTACTCTGTGGATTTCGATCAGAATCCTTCAGTCTACACTGTGAAGCAGATTGCTGGAGTAGATCATCACATTTTTTTCAGGTGCAGATTATTAATTTGATTTCGTGTAATGGCTAGGAGGCAAAATCTGCATTCTTCAGAACATACTCTGAGTGAGGTTCATTTTTTAGTCAGCACGAGTAATTCCAGGAAGTGAATGTAACAGGGTAATTAATACAGTATATATTTTGTACAAATGTAGAAACAAAAAGTGGTATGATTGCCCATCTTTATTCTTGGGCTGAAATGAAAATATAGTTTTATTTGCTCTTGTCTAATTAGCGTCTTCTTTTGTCCCACATTAAAAACAGGTATTATCAATGGAAAATCAAGAACTTGGTAAATTTAATTGCATAGAGAAGACATCAATAGTGAAAAAAGCCATTTGTAAGATGAAGAAGTAACCAATTTCTCTCCTTGATTCTTAGCACTGATTAAATACAAAACTATTTCAATCATCCTCAGGTACCTTCCAGATGGTGATGTAGCTGGGAATGATGGTAGTTGTAGTCATTCATGTTTGGTAAGCAACAGTTAATGCATTCTAGGTATTGGATCTGTTGAGAGGCAGAATTTGTTTCCAGCATGGATGTAAAGTGTTTTATTAGGACTACTTATTCATTCATTTTGATTGCTAATTCTTTAATTTTTTTCTCCTTTAATCTCAAGGACTAGGCTCAAGTAATTTAATTGCAGCAGGAGAAAACTTGTTTTCATATCTTGAAATCCAGTCATCCCTGGGATATTTCCTTCTAGCAGCTTCTTCATATAATTCTCTTGTTTCAATAGTATAATAACACCCACCCACCCATCCACCCACCCACAATATTTTAGCCAGTGGATACACTGGAATTTTGTAAGCATGTATGGAAACTATGACTGCTAGGGCGGATGGGTTGCCCATTCATAATATGCCACAGCAGGCATAGCTAGACACAACATGTGAAAATCAGATGAGGCAGAAAGCTCAGTGGTTGCTGAGTGAAGTCTGTATGGGCAGTTTTGCAAACATACCGCTAGCAGCAGGAAAAATAGATTAAACAGAATGGCAACGTGCTTTAAATAGAGGACCAGAGTTCTGAAGTCATTAAGTTCTGATGTGGTTACAACATTTGGGTTGGTTTAAAAGATGCACATGATTGTGAAGCTCATAGAGGATTCCCTGGCACGTTAAAAGATCCCTTTGCTAAATACACAAAAAGGACTACAACAAACCTTTGGAAAACATACATTAAACAGAAAATGCCTTTGGGACGGTGTAGGAAACTGACAAAGAGATGAGCTGCAGAGAATTAGAAAGTCCAATCGTTCTGATGCTGAGTTTACTAAAGAACCAAGGTTAAAAGACTGAACAGATAAGCATAGCTGAATGGATAAGCATAACTGGCCCAGAGATTTGTGACTGGCACAATACCACTGCTACCAAGTTGGTTTGACCATTATTTGACTTGGCTAAATGCTGGTCTCTCCATCTCCTGGAAAAGTAGCCAATGACCAGCAGTTACATCTCCTGGAACTGATTAAATGGATGGCTTGCTTGAAACGAAGAGTCATCTTTCTTTAGTTGCTCCTGGTCAACTTCACCCCACTCTCCATTGTGTTTTACCTGGCAAAAGCAATGTTTAGTGATACTTGCAACCCTTGGGTTTTATACACTGCATTGTCACTTCTGTCTTTACCCCAGAGTCTGCACCGCTAGGCTGGTGATTGCTAGCTGACGCTAGGGCCTTAGGGCCGCAATATTTCCTTAGTGACACCTTGCGAGCTTGTCGATACAGAAATGGAAATATATGTTTTTAATGAGATGCAACCTCATGCTGGGTCACAGGTTACCTCCTTTGGGGTCGACCCAGCCAAGCTGCTTTTCATTGTCAAACATGTCAGAAGAGTGACACCAACTTAACCTCTCAAGACAAGTGGGTCAGATTTTGAGGCTCGCCACTGGGCCTCCTTCCTTTCTGGCTGATAACAAGGTCTGCCCCATTGTGGGTTTCTCTGGTGACTAGAAGCTGCAGCATTCATTGGCAGGGTGGGACCTTTCTTTTCTTTTTCCATGGACATTCATTTGTGCTCTCTGACTACAAGAATTCACTTTCCCCCTTTCTGCCCTCCTGCCCTACCCTATTTTCAACTCCCTGCCATGCATTATGAAGAATGCAGATGAGAACGGCCATATTTTGCCCGTCCCTCTCCAATTGGACATCCTGAGACTCTAATGATGAAGTTCCAAAATGTATTAGCAGGTTTGGAGTCTTGAAAGAGAACCATGCTGGTAAGTGAACATGTAGCCAAATAATACCAGAAACTATTTAAATTAGGGGTGGGTGATAAGATTAGCTGTTGTTATTCTACAAAGTTACCAAGCCTCAAATCTTGAGTAACTTTTGCTAGAGTTCAGCTGTTGGTTGCCCCTTTCTGAAACTCTTTTCTATTTTTCGGATAGCATCCAAGTTGAGGCATTCATTTAGAACTTTTTAGAATTTTTAAAAAACTGGGCCAAGCCAGCCTTCCTATCAATAATGGGAGTTCAGATATGATACAGTAGCAGAAAAAGCTATTCAGCTTGTTGAAACGCCCGAAGCATCTTGCTAAAATGATATAAAAATGCTCTAAAACAAAATGGTTTAAGCAGCAAGTTTGGATATTTCCTGAGCAGTTTTCCCTGCTGCATATATACATTGAGCCAATCTATGTGTGAGTTGTTGGAATTTTTGTTTTAGTATAAAATATAGACTCAGTTATTGTGGTTTGTAAATCTGTAGCTTGTGACTTAGCACATTACATGATATCTAGTTGAACAAACACTGATTTAAACAAACCATAAGTGCCGGAACTTACTTTGTGATTAACAAATATATTAATTAGCAAAATTAATGATGTTTTGCATGAGTTCCAGACTATTATTTAATACTTGAAAGTAATACTCCTACAGTCCAGCAACAGGCATCCTTTTAAACTGATGAGCACATTTTGTGGATGCTCTCTCCAAATGGCTCCCAACCAGGGGATGTTGTCTATTTCTAAAATAATGGGTAGGCATGACCAGTCACAAATATTCACAAGAAGGAAAACCAATCCAATTTTTGTACCTTTTCTTTCTTTCTGAGCAGCTGGTCACAATTGGAAACAAAAGAATGAGCTGTAACTGCCCACCATTTTATTTTCTAAGAATTCCTACTGGGGCCATGTGGTAATTATCATAAATAATGATGATGGAGGGTTGGCACTTTATGTTGCAACTTGCCCATGTTGCACATTATTATTTTAATTAAAAGAAACCAAAACATTAAAAAGTCAGTGGGGATAGAGTGCTTGGCAAGCACCATAGGAGAAGTTTGTGACCATAGCAGCTTCCTTAGATACCACATTTCTTGTCCCTCCTATAGCACATTATTTGCGCTTTCCAAGCAATCACATTTTTAGAAGCTGAAAAACATGCAAACAGCTCTTCTTGCTAATCTGACTTCCTAATCAGAATAGCATGGGGTATTTTTCAAATGCTTTTCTGAAATCAAAATATGGTAGATCTAAAGCATTCCCACTATTTACTAAAGAAACCATTTGGTCCATATAAGGTTAGTCTTGCAAGGCTTGTTTTGAATATATCCATGTTGATTTCCAGAAATTCACATATTGTTTATAAAGCATTTTCTAGTAAATCTCTCACCCCCTTCTTTAAAGACAGAGACCTTTGCTCTTCTCCAATCTTCTTGGTATGTCACCTGGTGTTCGAGATTTCTTCAAAATACTGTTTGAAGATTTGTCCAAACCATCACCAATAACTCAAAGTACCTGCATTTGGCGATTTAAATAATTCTTTATAAATAGACATTCTTTGGCCAGCTGTTTTGTGACCATCCTTCAAATCTTCTCTTTTCAACTTCTTTTCATAATTGTCTGGGGGAACTTGTATCCCATTGTCAGAAAAGACTGAGCCAAAATGGGACTTGAATAGTTCTGCCTGTTCATTGTTATGTCTTAGAATTTTGCCAACTTCACTAAGCAGCTGGTACGATTCTTTTCTCTTCCTTTCATTTTCAGTGTGAAAAAGCTCATTTTAATCTCAGCATCCACCAACCTCAGCTCATTTTGAGCATTAGCCTTTTGGATGCCACCTCTATCATTCCAAGCTACCTGTTTATACCACTTTGAACCTCACATATATCATTTTTGGTTTTCAGGTTAACTCTTTGTTTGTTTGTGTGTGTGAATCTATTTAACTACATTGGCTTCTCCTGCTCTACTTTTTTCTAGTTTAAATTGCTTGTCGTTCCATTTTTAGAATCTCCTTTTTAAGGAAATTCCTACTCACTGTGAGCTTCTTTCCCTAATAGCTTCTTTTGCCATGGAAGCTTAATTAGAACCACTCTATTAAAATTCACCTTCTTGAAATCCAAAATACATGTTTCATTAGGCTGAGTTTTATTTTTCCTTAAAATCAAGTACTCCAGCACTTTATGGTTAATGTTCTTGCTACTTCCACTTCTGTAGCTAAGTCTTTTTACCACTTAAAGGTAAAAGTAAATGTTTCCCCTGTCCAGTCATGGATAACTCCAGGGGGCAATGCTCATCTTTTTGTAGCCAAGGGCATTGACCAATGTAGTCATATGGTCAGCATGACTATATGCCAAGGGGCACAGGACGCTGTTACCTTCCTACCAAAGTGGCACCTATTTGTCTACTTGCATTTGCATGCTTTCAGACTTGTAGGTGGGCAGGAGCTGGGGCAAGTAGCGAAAGCTCATGTCATCCCAAGGCATTCAGGTCTTGAACTCTGGGATGTCAGCTTTCCAGCACACAAGCTCAGTGGCTTTAACCACAATGAGCCATTGTGCCCCCAGTGTCATAACTTACATGGTCCAAAATAAGGGCTTTTCTTGTGCCTTCTTGTACCCTCTGTAAGAGAAAGTAGTTAGCAAGATAACTCAGAAATTCTTAGAAATTTCTTGGATGGAGTTTGCTTTCAGCTTTGGAATGATTTTAGTGTCCCAATATTAGTTTTTGATGCCTCTATGAAAAAATCTGTAGCATTATCCATATCTTCCCCATAGGTAGGTGGGTGATAGTTCTAACTATTGTATTGCTTATTTTAACCAGATGCTCTCAACTATATCTCCAGATACAGTATCATTTTTCCGAGCTAGTGAGAATACTTTTAATGTTCAATGTACTCCCCCTGGTTTTTCTTTCAATTCAGTTCTGTTTCCTTTGAACAAATGTTATCCTTTGATCATGATCTTCAAACCATGTGAGTTATCCTATTGAGTCTTCTTTATTTATTTCATTAATTTAACAATAGTTATAAGCCATACCAATCCATATGGATTCTAGACAACATATAGTGAGGTATACCATGAAAATAAAAAAAAATTGAAACGATAATGATCAGCTAACTATAATGGTTGCCCGAACAAAATTAAAGGCAAAAGCTCCCTGCAATAATACCAATTTAATTGGTTTCTGAAAGCAAGGAAAATTGGGAGTTGTGCAGGTAAACTTGCAACTTTTGTCTAGTGGCTGTTTGCAGTTACAACAGTACTGAAAAAAATGGCTATGACCATTTTTCACACTTATGATGGTTGCAGTATCCCCATGATCATCTGATCAATGTTCAGGCACTTGGCAACTGGCTCATATTTATGATGGCTGCAATGTCCCATGGCCATGTGATCCCCTTTTGCCACTTTCTGACAAGCAAAGTCAATGGGGAAGCCAGATTCACTTAATAACTGTATTACTAATTTAACAACTGTAATTATTCACTTAGCAACTCTGGCAAGAAAGGTTGTGGGCCACAACTCACAACAACTGTTTAGCTTAGCAACAAAACAGCAAAAATCCCCAAAACAAGGTGATCTTTAATTTAAATGTTACTAATATTAACATCTGAATGTTTCTTGCCTGTTAAGTTAGGGTCTTGAAATGGAAACTACCTGGGGCTACCTTTGACTACTCACGTGTAAAAGCTCTGTTTGTGTTTGTACTGACATGTTCTAGATGAAGAATATGCTCAAATGCATCCTTAAGTCCCTGAGATAGCTAGATCAGTGGTGGCAAACCTTTTACTTACCGAGTGATGAAAGGTACATGCTTTGTGCGTGCTATCAGCACTTGCATGTGGCTCCTCCACATGCACTGCATGTGCAACCGTACCATCTGCGCATGCAGCAGCTTTTGCACATGCAATGCATGTGTGCTGTGCGCAGGCACGCACACATGAGCAGTCGTGTGTGCGTGCACAGGAGAGCTCCGAAGACCAGCTGGATTTCCTGCTGCAATCGCGCATATGCACAGCGGATGCCTGAAGACCAGCTGAGTCTCTGCAATTGCGCATGTGTGCATGTGCAATCGCATGTGCATGCTCAGCCGAAGGTAAGTTGGCTGGTAACTTGTGTGCCCAGCAAGATGGCTCTGCATGCCACCTGTGGCACCTGTGCCATAGGTTCGCCATCACAGAGCTAAATCATAAGCAGTTTGGGGGTATTTAAGTAAAAATCAGCATTTAAATTGTGCCTTAACTGAGTTGGCAATCGCTGCAGGTCTTTTAACATGGATACGCATTTTCTATATCTAGAACTGGTGGGATGATGTTGCAGTTGTCATAAAAACACAAACATACAGGTCTACTAAGGTGTACATCTTCCATACAAATACCCATGGCCAGTATGACCTAAATTTTGTTGTAACTATGGGCTGCCAAACCCATTTTGGCTTACATTTGTATCTTAAGTCTTCCTCTAAAGTTTCAATCCTGGATGTAAAATTACTATAGATGGAAGATAACAGCTGCCCTGCGCATAGTGGGGTTTCTGGCTGAGCATGTACCTAAATCCATAGAGGTTAATTCCTACTCATCATAGGAATTAAGCGTTGTGTGTATCCTATAACCAGCTATAAAAATTTCGAAGCACTAAGTTTCATATTGCAATGTGTCTAAAATGTCTGTTCTTTGTCTTGGGACTTTGAGGAAATGTGATCCATTGACTGGGAACCTGGCATAGCTTGAAGGCCCTCTGGCTACCAGCAACTGGCCTTTGTTTTCTAGAGGAAGAGTACATCACAGTGGACCATCACTCTTACTTATAGCCAAACCAAATCTCTCAGCTAGTTGAAATGGACCAGTTTTTTAGTGAAACATCTTTTTGAAAATGTCCGTGTGTGATTTCTCATAGATTATATTGATTTAGAACACGCTACAGTGTATAAAACACTTGCAAGTCCATTGTTACTTTGCACAAGTGAACTAATGCTGTAATCGGGTTGCTTTTATTCCTCCACTGCTCTGATTCGCACATTAGCCAATGCAAGTGATTTATCTGGTTTTTGACTCAGTGTGTTACATAAATCCAGTGGCTTATATGATGGATAAACTTAGCCACTGTAGCTTCATTAGCAGGCTATCATTACATAAAACTACGGTTTGGCAGAATGTGTAACCTAGCCACTGAATATCCCTTGCAGCTTCAAACAATAATGGCATCAGGTATTACTAGTCCCAGACTGGACAACAGACTGAGCAGACTTAAATTCTTGGCATTTAAACAAATGAGGCCCAGAAGAACTTTAAAAAAAGAAAACAAATTGTACAAATGACATATAACTCATAGTCAAGCAGGTTAAGCATGTTTAGATGATTAACCAACTTCCTTTGTTTAATCAATCATCAATACTATTACAGCAGCATGGTAGGTCTGCAGCCTTTACTGAGTAATCAATTAAGACCACAGTTCTGTGCTGTACCTACAAGCCCCAATGCAGCCCCACTCCCCATTTAAATGAATATGCAGGTTGATAACTTTCTGAGATACAGAAGGGAATGCAAGATAATTTACAATTTAATAAACAAGCCTACCGCTTATTGGAGGAAGAAAAGGCCACCATCAATCTCGTCCTTTAAATTCCCTGCTACAGTATTACATCAGAGCAAGCCTCAGAAAATAAACAGACAAACCTTTATCTAGAACTCTAGTGATTATAATTGTCCTGCATTGATTAATCAAGTAAAACTTTACTTGTGCATTCTATATAATAATTACGCCGATTAAAAACTTGCAGCACAAAGAACATTATTTCTTGCAAAGGAAAGACATTCTTCCCCCCCCCCCCCCTTGCTGGTTAAAGCACTTTTTAATGATTTATTATTTGATTTATTGTTACATTTGGGCTTTTGCTTTGTTTTACAAATAAACCGAGTGACCTTGCCTTCCTTTTTTGCCTTTCTGTCTTGGGGACCGAAATAGAAATACAACACCAGTGGTATTGGCCTCTAACATTCCCCTCTGCGGATGAGTCTTACTTCCTACGTTCATGCAAAGTCTTTCTCCTTCTGAAACCTGCTACTGTCCCATCCATGCGGCAGCAGCTGATTGCCAGAGGGTGCGGCGTGGTTGGCTGGTTGCAAAAGTCACGGTGAGATGCAGCAGGAAGTTATCATGCTCTAGCAGGTGGCAGGTTGCCATGGCTGGAGGCGGTTTGGATGTCACCGCAATTGTGGTGGCTGCTGAGGGGCGTGGCGAATTGTGGTGCTTGTGATGTGGTGTTGGCACACAGGCTGGGCTCCTGCGGAGGGCTGGGGGTTGTTGCTGTGGTTGGTAGCTGCTGCTGCTGCTGCTGCTGCTGTTGCTGCCTTGTTGCTTGGAGGAATATTGAAGAATCTTTCCTCGCTGCCAATGGGAACAAGGCACTCGTTTCATTTTCAGAGTGTCAGTGTCCGAGAGGATCGATGGGAACACTATGTTACAAGTAGGGAGGAGGGGGCTGGCTGTCAACCATTGTAAATCTCTGCTCCACTTGCACAGATCGTTTGCTAGAAGGAATGACACGCAGCATGCAGTGTGGAGAATCGATGCAGCCAAACAAGACGTCAGCGTGCATAGGTCTTGGTCAGAGTTCTATTCCGAGGTGCCTTTTGAACATGCTCAGCCCTTTGAGAGACATTAGTTGCCCTTTTCCCACTGGCTTTAGAAACTAGCCCTATCTGCAAGGCTTACGGGAGGGAGCCTTTGCTTTCGGATTGAGTATGCTGCATGGCAGACAAATCAGAAAGAAAGGTTCAAACACGGTCCAAAGAAATGATTTCTTTTGAGGCTTGTGCTTTGTTCCAAGTGCTGGAGGGTTTAGAGCACAGGAGCGAAGGCTGACTAAGCATGACCTGGGAACAGCAGAAGCCATGTAGGCTAGCAATGCTAATAATAACAGAAGAATATCTGCCATAGCTTTGGAATCTCTTCCTCCACACAAGACACTTAGCAGCTTATAGCTTACTGGTTGAGGCTAAAGATATATATCAATTGTGATTGCCCATTTGTTGCATTGTCTGCCACTAGTGACTGTGCCACGTCAGGCCCAGTGAAATGGCCGTATTTCCATAGGGTGCAGTTCAAGATGTAAGTATTTAACCTTCAGATTCCTACTTGGAAGGCTGTGATGTAGTAGCTTTCCTGCAGGTTTGTTTTGTGGTGTAACAGTTGAATTCAGCGTGTGCACTCTTTATAAGTCATGTGGCTGCTGAATATTTGGACGGGCAGATTTCAAAGCTTGTTGGGTTCAATTTCCTGCCGAGTTCTGGAACCCAAGGACCAGAACCTGATTCAAAGTGCATTCGCTTAGCACTACATATATTCTGGAGCTCCTTGGAATCTCAAAACAGGGGAATTGCTCAGCGGTCGTTTCACCCAGAAAAATGGTTTCTTTCATTTCAGCAACATAATTTACAATGATGTAGGGGAAGCAATCTTTTTCATCCTTATGCTTAAACATTAGAGAAGCCAGAAAAGTGCTGATGTAATCTATTTTCTGCCCACTGTATGCAATGGCATTTTCGATGCAGCAGGATGGGTGGGAAAATGTCAGATCCTATAGGGAAACATTTCACTTAGCATAATGGAAAGTGCTGCCTCTTTTTTTTGTTTTTGTTTTCATTTTTTAAAAAATGTAATACCTAAATATCAGGTTGTTAATAGAGGAAGTTCCTGGGCATGTATCTGCTTCATCCTCACTCTGCTAAAGATGAAATACAGCACAGACAGTATGTTTGTGAACAGTCCTTTCTAAAATGATTTAGCAGCCTATCTTCAATAATTGAGCAGATGAATTTATATCATATATATATATAATTTATATAATTATATAGAAGGCTCTATTTAGGCAGGATGTTCACAGTCCATAGAAGCTAGCAATTTGATCACTGGACAGTATCATATGCTTCCAGGAGCTCCAGAAAGTATTATAATTGGAATTACATCACATAATCCTTGTTTAGTGACCACAGTTGGGACTAGCAACCTGCTCATTAAGTAATGGGGTTGCTAAGTGAAACTGTAACTGTGTTCATGATCTGACTTCAGCTTTCCTTCGATTTATAGAACTGTGAAAGTCATAAATGCGAGGATTGGTTGTGAAATTTCTTTTTCATTATTGTTGTAATGTATTGTTTAGGGCACTGCACACAAGAACAAGTAGACACCAGAACAGTTTTTTCCCATCACTCTGCTAAACAAATAATTCTCTCAACACTGTCAAACTATTTACTAAGTCTTCATTACTATTATTCTCATTGTTCCATCCCCCATCCCCCCATTATGACTATAACTTGCTTGTATCCTTACGATTTATACTGATTGTTCCCTAGTATGATTTGATTGCCTATTGTACCCTATGACTATCATTAAGTGTTGTATCTTATGATTCCCGATGAATATACCGTTTCCTTTTATGTACACTGAGAGCATATGCCCTCAACACAAATTCCTTGTGTGTCCAATCAGACTTGGCCAATAAAGAATTCTATTCTATTCTAATTGTGAATGGATGCTAAACAACGTAGTCCTTAAATGAGAATTACTTGTGTCTTGAAACTTCATATAATACCAGACTGTCTTCTCTTAAGAAGGCTGAGTTTGTCAGCCACGTCCTTTATGTCAAGTGCTTCTTTTTGGCATCTTCCACAAAAATACTATCTTTGCAAGGGCTTCATCATCTTTCCAAATTGTGTTATATAAAGAAAGCAACAGCACACTCTCTGCCTTTTTATAGCATTTGTTTTACAGACTTTCAAAGCTGTATTAGAATTTACTTTCAGTATTTTAGATGAGCAAAATCCTTTGGTAGCACCTTATAAAACACTTCCATCTGACAGTGGAAAGTTCTATTGCCTATCACAGACTTCTAATGTTAGTTTAGACACCACCACATACTTGCAATTTGCCACTGAGAGCTGAGCCAAAGAGATATAATGGAAAGAGAGCAACTGTTACCAGGGCCTCAGATAAATTGAATTTATTAGGTAACAGTCATGTTATGATATTAACCTTCTGTTCACCCACAAAGATGTAGCATATTTTAAAAAAGAATTATTCAACTTTCAAGGAATATTTTACTGATATCCTCAAATATTTATGTGTACAGAGTTAAAATTATACTTATATGCAATGTAACATGGCCATTACAATATGGGAATTGTACTGGTGGCCACAATGGTCTACAGTAATAGTAATTTAGGATGCTACTTGCTATGCATAAAATCCTACATGATCTGGAGCTTTAGTCAAACTCCGTTTTGAATACTGTGTTCAAAAGTAACGTTAGAAAATATTACTTCACAAAAAATAGTAGTAGAAGCTTGGAACCAACTTCCAGAAGAGGTAGTAAGTAGGTCAGTCTTCAGTAACAAAGTTTAAACATGTTTGGGATAAACACATGTCCATCATCGCACTAAAATAAAAT
>JAEANM010008022.1:0-17297 GCA_017656035.1 Myanophis thanlyinensis | reverse complement strand
CTTAAACAAGCCATCTATCCAGGTATTTAATATTAATGTACTTTGAATGTAGCTTAAAATGTGTGTATCTATGAATATACAGATGCACACAAAATTTAATGTGATAAAGATTTAGATCTAATGATTACTTCTTGAATTTTTAATAATTTCAAATGTCATGAAGATGTTAGTAATACATACTACTATTTTACAGTTGCTGTGTCACTGATAAAATGTACTATTGTTTTAGAAATTGTCTGGATATTTTTTTCCTAAACTGTTCAAATTATTTTATATGCATGTTTGTGACTATTACATGATGGGGAAGGCAGTGCCTTATTGATGTTTATGGGTTCTGTTACTCTTCGCCTTAATTTTCCTTATGGATGCAGAGGTCACCAGGGCAGTTTAGATTATTTATTGGAAAACAGATACTGACTACAGTACATATATGCTACAAATATGTTCTCATTTCAGAATATGTCGCTTGTTTTATCTCAAGAGGCTTTGTTTAAAAGATGAGAACAGGCAGAGGACTTATGTGCTTTCCTTCATGAGCCTATATAGAAAATGGATGATATTCATCAGTAACTTTGTATGTATCATAATAAATCCAATGCATAGTATTGGGCAGAATCCAGAAAATAATTTCAGAATGAAATCTTAAGTATAGTTTATGTCTTTTAATGGAGTTACTTCCATAAAATATGCATAGGATTGCAAATTACTGTTCTTAAACGTATTTCCTAATAAAAATAATAATAACCCAGGTCCTTTGGAAGGATTTGATAGGTGGATAAAAATGCCATATAAAGGACTAGATCTAAACATCTGCTGAACTGCACAACCAAGTATAATGATGACTTTGTAATAAATAGTTGTTTACTATTTCCTAAATAAATAAGTTGGAACCTCAAGACTGCAGGTCACAAAGGATAAAATCCCTCAGAAAATAAAACTTCATATTGTTAATAATTGACTCAACCTTTCCTTTATAAAGATGTTCCTTTTTCAATTTCATTTTAGAAATATGAAGCAGTCATCAAGCATTTTCTCATTCCATCATCACCTGCAGATGAATTTATATTTTTTGTTAACTGTTAAGAATTACAGTAGTACTTCTCTTAATTGCAAGCAATGACTCTCATATTCCCCACTGGTCCAGGTTTTAAAATGACTTAGATAATGTTAGAGAACACAGCTTTGTCTTAGCTGTAGTGAAGTTTGGTATGGATGCATTTACATCTTCTTGTTGAGCTGAGAGTAAGGGAATTTGTTCTGGGAACTTGCTAAAAGGAAACAGGATGTAATTATGCAGCTTGCTGTTTGTTTTGTAAGTTTCAGACCAAGATACTAAATAAACCTTATAAATAACATTGAATGTGAGATCTACTTACTCATAGTAAGCGATGGATGTAAACAAACTTCCATGCAAAAAGTATTTTGTTTCTTAAACAAGCATTCCCCCATGAATGATTATTGCTTTGTCATTATCATTTGCCTATGCTAAAGGTAATATTGCCAAAATATTATTTTTCTTTTAAAATGAATTTTAAAAATCCCAGTTAGTTGCCACCAGAAGTCTAATTATTTCTCTGAAGATTAATTACAGGACTTCTAATAGCAACACATGCTGCAAACACAGTATTTGTAGTTGAAAACAGCAAATACTATTGTTGACATGCAATTTTTGTTCTTATTTTGATAATCTCGTATCTGTCAATAGTGTATGCTCACATTTCAAAAACTATATGGGCTTCATGAATGATTATCTACAGATTTCCCTAATAAAATAGAACAATTTTTCCAATACCAAAGAATGTCTATTTTACAAAAATGAATAAAATTACTCCTGATTAGAACTGGTACAAACTACAAAGCCTAATGAGTATGGAAGAACCCTCTAATGTTTTTGATTGGGTGCAGGCAAGCCTGTGCTTGTATGTTTCTAGAGAATATATTACTGGGCCTTTCAAGGCAGTATGTAATAACCTCTTATGCAAACCCCACGGTATTGTACTGCTTCCTAATTTTTCTATTTTGATTGTTTGCTTTTTGAAAGTTAAGATGTACCGGTATCTTACTTTCAGTTCAGCTGTTCTATACAAGTATAGTTAGCCTATAAGATTGTTTTTTGCCTGTTCCAGCTTTAACCCACACTTGTTGTACAGTATATTTAAATATTTCCTCTAAAATTATTCAACTTAACACAACCCATTTGTTAGGAAAAGAATGACCAAAAATGGATCTGCGTAATATTTGGTAATATCTCCTCATATAATATATAATACAGCTGCTTCCACTACTGAAGAGATAGGCTGCTCTTCAAAGGAAACACTGGCAATAGGGAAAAAAAGCTTAGCAGCAGTATTCAGTTGAGGATTTAATTCTGCTTTGTACATCTGTGGCTTTTTTGGTTCATAATCATAAATAGTTCTGGGCATTTATTTCACTTTTGTTTGAACTAGAGAATCAAATCAGAGTGGAATTTTAACAAAAATACAGATTCTTGCTGGTTTGCCTATAATCATTTTAAAAACTTTTGCATTATAAATGTTCCACAGTAATAATCTATGGTATATTTATGGTTTTCCACACCATTTATATGCCACCGCTAATGTAGAGTCACACTACAAAACAATTGAAATCAGTTTAAGTTGAACCCATTAATTAGGACAATGATTAATTATACTGTATGCCAAGCTACTATTTTAAGTATATATTTGTCCTATTATATATTTATTTCCTTGCTATTAAAATATATTTCATTGAGTTTTTAACACCAGGACATCTAGATATATTTACTGTAAGTAGCTGCATGTTTGAGAAAAATTGTTCAAATAACTCGCAGCCTGAATGCAATATTTTAAGATTATTGTTTTGTTTGGCAGAAATGATCAGGTGGATTTTAGTAATGCTTTTTAAATGTTCTCTTTCTAGGCTTTAATCCATGGGTTGAACAGACATTACTATTCCATTACTATCAACTACAGGAAGAATGAATTAGAACAGAAGGCAAGCACTGTTTTCCTAGAATATTTTCAATTACTAACAGCAAAAAATACCTTTGTCACTTCAATTCTTTATCACAGCAGGGGAATTTTTCTGACCAAGAGCTAAAGTGGATGGGGCAGTGTTACCAATATATATTGGGCTATGATTGGGGAGGTAAATTACTTCAAGATATTTTTCTTTTGTTTTTTATGTTTTTTCCAAGTTATATTGAGCTTATTTAAAGGATTAACACTACCATTTTTAGTATTCCTCTCCAGTAAGAAAATGCTGTTGAAATATATTAACCACAATAACTCGGGGTCTCCACTTCTGCCTAACGTCATATAGCTGATCAATTGTCACCCCAAATAAAGTCTCAATGTGAACTCTGTGGTAAAAAGCAACATTTCTTCCAGAAGGCATCTGCATGCATAAGTAGTCAATGTGCTAGTAAATATGTGGTTGGCAAAAATCAGTCCAACTTAGACAATTTATGAACATCTTTGTTTAAATTATGATAAAAATATGGCTATTCTATTTTTAAAGCTACATATTTCTGAAAGCTATTTTCTGTTTTTGTAGTGCTATTACAATGAATCTGTTAATTTTCTTGCCTTTATTTATTTTTAAAAGCATATACACTCTTTTCTTACATAGCTCAAACCTGCTTACACAAGCCATCTTATCCATATAATCCATCCAAAAATAATTCAGCTATTCTTGAATATTTACAACCAACAAAACATATAAACAGCAGCAATTGATTGAAAATTTATTTTTCAAAGCATATTATTATCAGCCTTCTCAAACATTTGTATGACTGAGCACTAGCAGCTTTGCTTAAGGAACTTCTTATGTAACATCAGGACTACCACTATTATTCTTTTAAAAAATTACAATTTTTCTTTCATTTTCTGAGGTAAATCCAATGAAGGTTGTTAGATCAGCACAGCTATGATTCTTTTCCCCCCCATAAATATTCCACCAAAAAGTATATAGGTATAATTCCAGTAGTCTAACTAAAAACATAACTCTGTATCCTTTTTTTTCCCAAGTTTGCTAATTCTTCCCAAATGCAGACATTTTAGTTTTTATGCCCACAATAGATTCCATCTGTTCATGATTAAAGTTGATTTTAAAGGCACTGTAACTGTTCAGATACCTTTCCACACTAATTATCTTTATAGGAGAATGTAGACATTAACTAAGGTCATTGTTCAATCATAAGTGTTCAGTAGTGTTCTTGAAGGTGACAGATTCAAACTGAAAAACAGTCTTCTCACCAGGAGCTCAGTTGGGCTTGCAAGAATCAAGTGCTAAGGTCTTTGCTGCTTCAAATTCTCACTACTGTAGTAAACACAGGAGGGCAATTTTGTTGAAGTAGGGAACAGCTTTGTGAGCTTAGATACTCTATGTGATATACCTGTACTTTGAAGATAGGAAAAGGTGATAGGTTTTTGGGAGGGTTTTTTTTTTGCATCTTGTTTGTATAGTGCATCTTTTTTTCCTCTGTATTCTGGAGGTTGAGCTTTAAAATTAAGCTATGGAAACATTACTTTGGTTCATTTCACTGCATACACTTTTATAAAGATGATTCAGTAATTGTCAAGTGTGATTTAAAAAGGGTTTAAGGAATGAAGATTATTTTCATCAACGTATGCAGCCTTTGCCCAGTGTCCTGGCATCCATGTTTCCTATATCTTTCTTGTCTGTATTCATGATTTCATACACATGGCTGAGAATAGGACTTCTGCAGTTTTAACACCAATTATTTATTGGAAGCTGATAGTCTGGCAAAAGGCCTAAAACCACATGAACCCAAACATGTTTTAGCACTCAATCATGTCTTCATAAATCCCCCTATGAGTGTGGGTTCAAATTTCACAGTGACCTTACAGAGCAAACAATTTTTATCTTCTCAGATGGACTCAGAGGGAATGGATAGTTAAGTCTATGGTGAGCTAATCTATGAGACAGGAAAAGTTACCTGAGGTAGCCTAGGTAATTCGGGCTTGACATCAGTTTTCTAAATTTAAACTCTCCCATGTTAGAAACTTTTTAATCTCTTTGTATTTATTATGATAAAGCATAACTGAGCTAGTTTTAGCTCCATATTCTGCCTCTTATGGACAAAATACTTCTGATATAGTACTGGAATGTTGTTCCCCTTGCAATAAAGGATTCAGCAGTCTTTGTAGATTACCTGTTGTTGTGCCCTGTTTTTCTTGCCCCTCTATGTTAAAGAATGGAGGAAGAAATATTTTTTAAAGAAAGAAATATTTTTTTAAAAAAAGAGTCAACAATCTTGCTGGGAGTTACCGTAGAAAGGAAGAGAAAGTTATTAAATATTCCCTCCTAGTTGTCTGACTCTTTCTCCCTGCCCCGTTTTGGATTGGAACTCATTTTAAGAAATGCTTGTATCAGTTATTTATTTATAATTTATTAAATTTATATGCCTCCTGCCTCACTGTAAGTGGTGACTGAGTGGTTTATAGCATAATAATGAGATAATACAGTGATTAAAAATTAAGAAATATTACATCTTTAACCAGAGTTTCTCTGGACACCAAGACAGGCAACATATAAATTTAATAATAAATAAATTAACAAACAAATTATGTCTAACCCAGTAGATATTTGTGATTTCTCATCTATCCTCCTAATACCACTTTCATGTTCACATGTATAAATTATTTTCCTGTATAAGCCACAAATATTTTACTATTTGCTGTCTATTGTTTTCCTTCTTTTTTTTTCTTTTGGGTAGATGTTACTGAATTTACATAAGAAAAGTTGGATGGAAGGTTTAACTCTTCAGGATTACAGCGAACACTGTAAGCTCAATGAAACCGTGGTAAAGGAAATGCTGGAACTAGCAAAGAACTATAACAAGGTACCATATTGGGCCTTTGCCAGACAATTACTTTGACCATATGATTTGTCAGATTAGTTTCTGGAAGCATTGATTCAAAAATTGATTCCAATGTAATGTGGAGAAAAAAGAAATACCCAACCTTGAAAAAATAAAATGGAATTAATCATTTCAAGAAATTAACACAACTTACTTTAACATCTTGGAAATGGACAGACCTTGCCTTTTAATTTTTTAAAAGCCCAAGTCATTGCTGCAGTCAACAGCAAAGAAATACTGAGTTTTGTGAAAAGATGTGCAAGTCAGGAGTAGTGAAAAGGCTTCTTGCTTGTGTTGTCAGAGAAACTTGTGTTAGAGTTAGTGACATTTGTATAATCCATGTTATTTCTGGTTTTGTTCTCTTATCCTTGTATTGAGAAGATATGTTGCTCTGACCAAACTGATATTAACCACACCCCACTGAGCACTTCTAAAAATCATTCAAATAATTCTGAGGAAGGCATTGACTTCTGTCCTGATGTACTAGTTACTTTGTTGAACCACCACATTGAGAGAGTGTGTGTGTGAGCGCGCGCGCGTGTGTGCCTTAAAATAACATTAAAGCTTCAGCTTCAATGGAAAAAGACAAAGTTTATATTTTGAAGAGCTTTTGAAATAATAAGATACTAAATTACCAACCTTTTCTACATTTGTTTTACAGGCTGTGGAAGAAGAAGATAAAATGACACCTGAACAGCTGTCAATAAAAAATGTTGGCAAGCAGGTGAGGAATTACACTGGCCTGGAAAAAAAAAATACTTGTCTGTTTATTTAATCATACATGGGGTGGAGGGTTTTTTTGTTCTTAATTTCTATAACAGCCATTTATTTCCACTATAATTACTTAAAGTCGGTGACTTCAAAGTATATCAACAATGGTCATAAAATTGATATTTAACATCTGCCACTAATATATTCAGGCAGTCCTTATTTAGCAACCACAATTGGCCCTGATATTTGGTTGTTAAGTGAAGCAGACACTAACTAATGCCAAGACTGTGCTTATGATCTTAATTTAGCTTTCCTTTGCTGTGAAGGTCATAAATATGAGGATTGTAAAATTATTTTTTTCATCACCATTGTAACTGCAAATGGTTGCTAATTGTGGCAGTCACTAAACAAATACCTGTAAAGTAATTTTTCTTCCTTAATAAACCATCTTTTATCCTTAGCTTTACATATAGTGTGTTTCTCCTAGTATTCAGCATGCCTGAGTATAATGTTGTAATCAAGAATTTGTTTGTTTATTAAATCTCTAGAACACCCATCTCATTTAAGTGACTCATTATAAGGGAGTCTCTATTTCTGTTACATATATATTTTGCATTGTTGCCTGTTATAGTGTGCTAAAAAGAAAATCTCTAAATTACATATTTATAATTCTACTTTGAAATAAAAGTGAGTGTTACAATGGATGTCTAGAGGCTGGATTATATATCAGAAATCTGCACTTTAAATGTTACTTGATTAGGTGGTCTTAAGATTTTTAGTTGTATCTCTGCTCTTTTCCTTAGTTTTAGAAATAATATTAAACTAATGTTCATATGGTATATTGACTCCCATAATTTCTTCAAGCACATTTACTTGGAAATGAGTTTTATCTTGTATGTGCATTCAGCGTGCCTGGGTTTAGAAGGTCACTTGTCTAGAAAGTGATCTAAATATTCTTGAACATATTTTGATCAGTTTAGGAGGGAAGCTACATTGAACTGCAGTTTTATCTCCACGCTGTAAGGGAAATTATCTCAAGAGATATTTAATCTCTGTTTTTGGAAAAGGTTGTCAAGACTTTTGCTTTTCAATGTATGATTGTTTTAATTGTGTCTTTATTGTTCAGTATCCTGTTTTGCCTATTAACTGCCTTGAATATTATCAGATAGAAAGATGGATACATATTTAAATAACAATACACTTTCAGCAGTCTACCCTCATAGCTAACTATTGGGAAATATAGCTTAGCAGTGTTTCTATTCCTGCTGGAGAACAATATTGTTGGAAGAGAAAACTCTAAAGATACTGAACATGCAGGGTTTTTCAAAGTAGTTCTTAAATTTAATAATACAGAAATAAAATCTGAATTATTGCAGATATTAAAATAAAAAGTTGTGACTATTAGTTTTAGTTATCTAGATGATGAAACAACAATGTGAAGTTGGTGCTTAATAGCGTTTATCTTTTCTGATTCCTTTGAAATGAATTGGACTTTTCCTAAAAGCTTAGTCCTAGATTATAGTAACTAAGTGACATGCCTGGTGGAAGGGATTCAGGAAAGCATGACCAGTGAATCCTTATTCCAAGCTAATCTACTCTTTAATTAAACGTTAACCAATCCAGATATGGACCTTTTTTTTTTCACTCCAGTGGCAAGCTATGCATAAATTAGACATAAAGTACTTCTAAAAATAACACTTTACTGGTACTTCAGGTTTTCTACTTCAACATAGGGTCTCCACTCCCCCCAAAAAATGTATTTTATGGTTTGTTTTCATTTATTTAATTGGAAAGTGCTTTTGTTTTGAGTGACTATATCTTAAAATAACATGGGATGAAATCCAGTTCCATTGGAAGCAAATGGCAAAGCTCCCATTGATTTCATTAATGAACTTGATAAAGAATGATATAATGGAGTTATTATTTAAATTGACTAGTAATTTACAAATGCGATACATATATAAGTAGTTAAATATAGTATACAGTATGTGAGATGTATATCATTATTACTTTTGAATCTCCATGTAAAAGTAAATAATCTACTGTACATCATATTTGGCCCTATGTTTACAAGATAGCTTGGTTTTCAAGAAAAAAAGTTGTAAAATGACCTGAGTGTTTTGAAAGTCTATTTTAGACAAGCAAGCTCGTGACTCCAGTCAACACACTAGTGATTAAGATAGGTTAAAAAAAATTGCTATGAAACCAAACTCTGGAATGTAAATCATCAAGAGTTCTTGGGCAGAATTAAAGTATTTGCACAGTATAAAAGAATTAGTTTGTTGACTACTACCTTTCATTTCTTAAATTGGGTAATAAAACATCTGAAGTAAACAACCAAATTTAGAGAGTATCAATGACTGCACAGTATTTATATCTGATAATATTGAATGACCAAGAAAATACTATAGTTGGCAGTATAACAAATTTAATAAATACATAAAAAGAAATGTAAATCCAAGTGTTCAAAATTCCAATTTTACATCAATACTGGGACAGTACTCAGGCAGATATAAACAATATGCAGCCCTGGCCAATTTAACAGCTCATAATTTAAACAATATTTTTCTTAGATGCTATCTTGTATTGCTTGCATAAATTGTTTCCTAACTGTATCAGTACTGCATTAAATGGAAACCACCATTTGTAAATGTAATATTTCAATAAATTATAAACAATTTTTAACATTATATTTTAGGATCCTAAACGTCATTTAGAAGAACATGTGGATGTGCTGATGACTTGCAACATTGTCCAGTGTTTAGCAGCAATGTTGGATACTGTGGTATTTAAATAATGACTTACTCATAAATATTATTTGGTGACTATAATCATCCATTGTTTAAAGCACTGAGGCTAATATATATTTGGATGTCAGAGACATCTGGCATCATTTGCAGCCTAAGAGCATCACACTTAACACCTTTTCATCTATGTTTTGCAATTACTTTGGCTATTTTTTTAATGTAAGATCTCTGCAGATTCTAAACAATTCAAGAACCAGGTTAAAAAGTGTATTTTCATTTTGATTTTTGAAGATAATTGGCAGCACATATATACATTAATTATTGCTATGTGGCTTTTAAAAAAGTCTGTTATGTTAAACTCCTTAGTGTTTTGCTGACATTGTAACTGAGAAAGAATCAATTATTGACAATACTGTACAAAATTCAACAAGGAGACAAATGCCTTTCAGTCAACTGATGATCTATAAAGATCTGTGCCATGGACATGGTTTTTTTCAAAAACTTATTCAGATTACGTATCCCTTTTATATGAATCACAGTTAAGTCCCATAGTATTTGGACTCAACCTTGCAATACAAGAAAACGGAAAAGCTCATAGACAAATGCAAAGCAACTTCCCATGACTGACTATAGTGTTTGTTTCTAAAAGCTCTTGGATTAAAGCTTTTAAGTCAGAGGGATGTGACTTTAGGTAGGCCTAAACCTGTTTCTGCTGCATTTAACTACGGATCAGGACCATTCATCATAAGGATAGAGTTTCATATGGTTTTAAAGATAATTTGAGACTGTCTGGCTCTGACCTAACAAATAGTAATTGCTGATAGTGGTAATAGCTAACATTAATTCGATACATTTGAACAATACTTGTAGATAAGAAGCAATAGGTTTCTTATGCAGATGAGGCGCATGCTATTAATCTTGCCAAAATGCCAATGAAAACCTGGTCATAAATTTTGTTGAACCTTCTGTCTAATTACATTTTTGTAACTTCCACATCTGCTTTGTCAAACACAAAGTACAATTTCCCAAAAAGTACAATTTTCTGTCCCCTCCCCAATTTTCATCCCTTCATATAGCTATAAATGGCTCTACATTGTATGAACAAAACGCAGAAGATAATAAAAGACTGTAACCAACATCTGAAAAGTTACAACAAATCTGTTACAGACAAGGTCATCAAAATATGGATATTCTTTGTCAACCTACTCTGTAAATACCATTGAAATGCATGCTGAAATTACAATTTATTTTGGGTTTTTTTTCTTTTTAACTGAAAAGTAGACATTTTTTGAAAGGAAGCTTGGGGGGAGCTTTCCAGCATTATGTACACAACTGAAGTATAAGGGAAAAAATTGACTGCTTTATGAGATATTGTTATGGAAACCAATTTTTAATTTGTAAATGTACAAGTTTATAAATGAATAAAAGAATACCAATTGCTAAGAAATAGTCTGGGTCTAATTATTTTTTTATTTGTATAATTGATAAATGTAACCATCAGAGTACTTTATTTCTTATTTGTTTTTATTCTTTATTAATTTTATAAATACACATTAAAACCCTAATATGTAATTGCTTTATTTGCTATGTACCCTGTATGAGTCAACAGAAATCAATTATTTATTGATTTTTATCCATACAACATTAAAAAAAAAACCTTAATGTATAATTGCTTTATTAACAGTGCTCCTTATACACACAGGTATAAATCAACAGAGATCTTATACAAGAGCTCAACGTTATTTTCAAAATAAGATTTTTCTCTTTGGCATACTTTAAATTTGAAATATTTTATTTTATAAAAGAAATATCAATTTAGGTAAGCACTGAGCAGAATTTCCAATAGTCATGGAGTGAAACATCAATACTCTGCAATGCTTTCTAGCTAATTAACACTTCCTTGAGGATAGGAAATGTTACCCCCTGCCTGAAGGAGGCAGTTATTAGACTTTTTTTTATTATTTTCTTTTTTAGAAATCTTTCTTTGATCCAGCAGATCTGTGCAATTATAGGCTAGTCTCAAGACATTTCATTACTGGAAATTGTAATCACAAACATGATGACCTCATAGCTCTAGATATATCTAGATCAGAGGTGTCAAACTTAATTTCATTGAGGGCCACATCAGGGTTGTGTTTGTCCTTGGGGGGGCAGTATGGTTGGAGTGGGTGTGGCCAGCTCGACCACTCATGTCGGGGGCGCCTGTGGTGGCCAGAGTTGCTCTGCCAGTGAAAACAGGCTTTCGGGCTCCATTTTCAGCTGCAACGGCCTCCTGCATCCCTCTGCCAGCAAAAATGGAGCTCAGGAGGGCCACTCAAGTTCCGTTTTCGCTGGCAGGGGCACTGTGGGCCAGTTTTTCCCTGTTTACAGGACAGCCCATGGGCCAGATCTAAGCATCCCATGGGTCGGATTCAGCCCCAAGCCTTGAGTTTGACACCCCTGATCTAGACTATCTGGACCATTTTTAATTGGGCTTTTCACTGCTATATGGTATTGGCAATGCTTTGGTCATCTAAATGATCTCCCATACTGAAATGGACAGGGAGGGCACAGCCTGCTAAATCTTTTGGGCACATTTTTTTTTAAATACCATCCATTATGCTATTCTGAACTGTGTGGCAGGATTAGGCATTTAGGATCCTATTTTATATTTCTGCTCTTTCCTCTGTGTAGGATGCTGACCTACATAGTGTGCCACAGAGATCTCCCATTGACATGAAAAGGCTGGGGAAGATCTACCTGTCACTGGATTCATAGTTGACATAGTTAATTTACAAAATTATGGCCAACTGTCAGCTACAATCTTTTCTTTCCCGAATCAGACTGGGCAGCAATTTCCCATGGAGTAGTTATATCCGTCTTGACTATTACTAAATATTCGGTGTGTCTTTGAGAATACCTCGAAACTCCAGTTGGTGGAAATGCAGAAGCTAACTGGGACAAAATGCAATAATTGTGTGATACCTGCATTTTAAAAATCACCACTTATAGCTAGTTGATTACTGGGTACAATATAAGGCATTAACTAATCAAACAAACAGAAAAGAATCTGACAATTGAATGGAGTAACACAGCTTGTGTTGCGCTTAATATCTGCAGGAAAAAACTTGAAGACATTCCCTCAGCTTCTGATCTGTGATGGAAAGCTACTCCTGTGCCATTCCAGGCAATGAATACACTTCATCAGAGGTCAGAAGTAATGTTTCCTTCCAAGTTACATCCTGTTTACAATTTTTTAAATTGGCTTTAGTATTGAAACAGTTTGCATTTAAACTTCATTTTTGGGCAGAGTCACTTTGAGCAGAAAGGTGAGTTATAGATAATACGCACATGCACAAAAACATTTTACATGTTAAATCGTATACATATGTACTGTACAATGTTACATTTATTTTAACCTTTGTTACTGTTCCTAATGCATGGTGACAGCATAGTGCATTCCAGATGTTTCTGACTGACCTTGCTCGATAAACCTGATTAGAGATGTAGCTGAAGACATCTAGAAAGGTCTGAGAGAGTGACTGTACTCATATCTGCTTTAAAGTTAAACTAATGATATATAAAGCTGCTTAAATAAAGTGACATCAACTATGCTTAGAAATGCTTGGAAATACTTGCAAATAAGAGGAGATATGCATTTTTCCATTTCAGCAACTTAGTAACTATCAAAGAGAAAACCACACCCCCATCAACACTGACAGGCAAGTTACTGTATAAGAATAAGAACTAAACCCCACACTCACTAACACTGATGATGTAAGCTAGTAGGGTAAATGAAGGTCTGCAAACAAACTTTCAGAGACAGCAAGTATTTTTCTCTGACAATTTTAAATGACCAAGAAATTACTACAATTATAGCAAGTTTATTAATCAAGCTGGGAGAATACTAAAGAGATTACTCTAAGTCAGTGATGGCAAACCTTTTAGGCACGGGTGCCCAAACTGTGTCTGTGTGCACATGCACGACCATGTGTCCATGCACAGCAGGGACCCGAAGACCAGCTGGCTGGCGGGAAGCGGGGCATCCCAACACCAGCAGCTCTGCCAGAGGTAAAATCTTTTTCTTTCATGAGCTTCTGTTTCATTGTTTGCAAAGAAACAAGCTCATGTAAGAAACACCATGGAGAGCTGAGCTTTGGTGACAATGTGCGTGCCCAGAAAAAGGACTCTGCATGCCACTTGTGGCACACGTGCCATAGGTTTGCCATCACGGCTCTAAGTAATCTCTCACCACTGAAATTATCCAGCCTTTAGGCTAACCAGAACACCTTAATTATCAACTGAAACTTGTTCAGTCATTGAGTGCAAATGTAATAGTGAACTTTGGGGGTCTGGATGCAGGTTTTTTTTTTTAAACAACTAGAAATTGCAATAGATAGTTGTTGCACCAATTAACTTCAACTCTAAGAGATACAGCATTCTGTTAATAATTTATCTTGCACACTTTTTGGTCAGACGAGGCATTTTTATGTCAAAATCCACATTACGTTGGGCCTTGTTAACCAGTTTAAGAACAACAGTTTACATATGGCAATCTTTTCTCCTGTAGTGTTAATTGCTACAGAATTAACACATGAGTATTGTCTATTGATGACGAAAAGTAATTTGAAATTTAAGAATTTTTAAGCATTAAAAATATGGATTTTATTAGCTCTTTCAAGATGTATGGTATACAAATACATTTATGCATATGTATATGTTTCTCAAAAAATGATGCAACTATAAACAATCAAGAATATGGAATTTAAACATTCCAACTGAATAAACCTGGAAAACACAAGCAGCACTAGAAAACAACGTGAATTTAGTGTTGATCATTCAGCTGTAGAATCAAATTATTTATATCAAGCAAAACAATGGCTTCCTATGTTAAAAATCACAAGTTCTCACCATTTTTAATTGATAGGGATATTATTTTTAGCATGTATTCAATCTACAGATCTCAGTCTCCTTATTGTAGCTCATCTTCCATCCTCTACATAAAACCTTCCATAAACCAGTTGTGACCACTACTAGGATATCAAATGAAAGGTAATCAAGTTTAAACTACCCCAATGTCAGGTTTCTTCAAAGCTCACAAGGCTCACAAGCTATTTGCCTGGGATTTTAGAGGCCCTGATTTTTCCATTATTCCCTCCAATGTATTAATCTACTGCTATATTCAAGCAACAAAATTTGTTATAGCCCAAGTAAATTGTTGCTAACTCAAAACAATGGAAGTGTGACAAAAGTACTTCCTGCAACAAGGAAGTTCTTATGCCTGACATTAGCATCATAAGATTGCATTGCTCACAACTTGCACCACCTTAAAACACTAATGACTAGATTGTGGCATAAGCTTTTGCTGAAACAGACCAACAAGAACTGTTCCTCGGGGAATGTATTAATTAACTCCAACTTAGCAGCTTTGTTTTAGAGTTTCCCTTTGAAACTTCTTGTTGTTGTTGCAATATGGCAACTTTATGGGCTATAACAGAATGTCTTGGGAAACAAGAGACTGAAGTGTGTTACCACTTTGGGGCTAGAATTCTGTACTGATTTATATGGGAGTAAGGTATACACACTGCCAGATTTCTGTCCACTGACTGCATGTGGTAGATTCTGAAGTTTATGCCTGTAACAGTATGGTTAAAAAAAAAAAAGCCTCACAAAATCTCATTCATTATGGGAGTAAGACAAGAGACTAAACTTTAATTGACTGGATATCTTTTGTTGAACTGAAACATTTTTCAATAACCCAATAGGGAAGCATTTTTTTTTTCATTTTCCTAAGAACTCTCATTCCTTTTTTTTTGAATGTTAATTCCAGTCAGTATTGTGACATTGGAAGAGATTCTGGAAATGTGGAATTAACTCTCATATAGAATAAGTTCAGCTAAGAAATATGAATATAAATTTCAGCTTTTTAAAACCCAAGCTTGAATTGTGGGGTTTATATAATAAACCAACCCACTTATTTCAATGACTCTCCTCCCAATGTTTAATCTGCATCAAACATTGTGTGTCAGAATGACAAAAAAAGAGGGGGGGGGGAATTGTGAAACCTTAAGCAAATTTTGAAATTCAAGTAGGCAGTACAATAAATAACCTGTGATTCAACTAAAATTTGCAGTGCCAAATGCTAGGTTTCCAATCTTCCTCCTGCTCTTTGTTGGAAAAACAGTCACCGTCATATGGGAAGAGATGGATGGAATTAATTCGGGGGGTGGGGGTGGGGATGGGGGTGGGGGTGGGAAGAACCTGGTATTCTCAACTTTAGCTGTAATCTAAAAGAGTTTATTTTTTTTAATGATAAAGAAAAACTGACCACTTATAATACGGTCCCTATCTTGCCCCAGATTGTCAACCTGTGATTAGTGGAACGGACAGCCAATCAGGCACCATCCACAGCGGAAAAGTAAAAGAGGAGGAGGAGGAGGAAGAAGAAGAAGAAGCGATCGGCCAAGGGCTCCTACTGTATCGAAGAGTCCGAATCGCTTCCCCCTGGCCGCTCTCATTTTCTCTTGGTTGCGGTTATGATTATCGCGACTGCTGCTGCGTCTGCTATTATATACCTTTCCTATGGTGGTTTTTAATTTTTTATTTTTTTAAAAATGTGGTTTAAAGCCGCAGAGACAGTCCGGGCAAGTTTCGAGCGATTTTTAAAGTGGGAAATTCCTCTCCTTGCCAACTTACCCGGGAAAGGGATTCTTGAGGAACAATAGCTGAGGGAAGACGCAGCCTGGTGGCCTCTGGACTTCCAGATCGAGGGTGGTGGTTACTTTTTAACCGAACCCAACGGGCCACCGCCGTGTTTTATCTAAGCTCGGCTTTTCTCAAACCTTTATTACTGTTTTAAAGGTGCGTGTGAACCCCCCCCCCCAAGCACCCCCCACTCCCCCTCCTCCTCCAACAAACCGATCCCGGAGCATTTTTTTTTTTTTTTGGTTCTTCTTTCATTCTAGCAAGACGTTAATTTATTCTTACAAAAACCCAGGTAATTACTTGTGACGAGCTTATTATCACAGAAGAGAGCTGGGCGTGAGGGGGAAAGTATTCAAAACACCGAAGGAACGAACACAAGCCTAAAGGAAAGAGGGGAAGAGGGCCACGGGGGAAAAGAGAAGGGGGAAAAAAATTCGAGCTCTGACTGGATGCTGGTCTGTTATCGTGTTTTTCTCGGAGCCTCTCCTCTCTCTCTCTCTCTTCCACCCCACCCCCCCTTTTACCCCGCATGCCTGCGCGCAAATAAAATATTTATTTACCGAGGAAGCCAAGCGCCAACCTCAAGGCAAGTCAGTCACTCAGGCACTTCAGACGACGCTTCTTTCAAAAGCAAGAGAGAATCAGAGTTGGGGTGTTTGCGGATGGCGGTGGGGGAAGAGACGCAGTGGCGCAGTTACTCGTAGCTGCGGCTGGCTTGCCGGCGATTCCCTGGCCTGGGGGGGTGGGGGAAAGCCCGCGCTCCAGTTTGGACTAGGAACCGGGGGCAGCCCTCGGTCAGAATGCGCGGGAACCGGGCCGCCTTATCTTCCGGCCCGTTACCTCAGGGAAAACTCGAGGACAAAGCTGGCCCCGTCCAAGCGCTTTACCTTAAGGAAGAGGTAGGGCCTCTCCTCTACCTCTGACGAAGCGCCTCCGAACGCTGAGGGGGCTTTGGAGCTGCCTCCGAGGCGAAGGAAAAGGGGACGCGAGATTGGCCCGCTCGCTCGGCTAGGAAGCCCCACAGAATGGGTGGCTCAGCTCCTCAAAGCCCCGAGCCGCGTAGCCAGAAAGGAGGCCGGCGCGAAAGGAGAGGGGCGGGACGCCAATGCCCAAAATCCTCTCCCTCTGACTTCCTACACCGTAGCCACGGAGGAAAGTGGAGGGCTGCGTAGGGTCTCTCTTTATTTCTCTCTCTCACACACAACAAATAAGTGTAAAAAGTATTTTTTTTATATATCTATAATGCTATATATATATATGTGTGTGGATAT
>JAEANM010008021.1:0-17297 GCA_017656035.1 Myanophis thanlyinensis | reverse complement strand
ATATATAAATTTTATTTTATTTTATTTTCTCGTACTCACCCGAGGTCTTCAAGTGACTCTAAAATGTCATTCTCCATGAGTTCCAACTCCATTCTGGGGCTTCAGAATGAACACAAAAGGAAAAGGAAAACTAAACTCTGGAGCCTGCAAATGATTACGGGGGAGGGAGGGAAAAGATTCAATGAACCTAACCGACTCCGAGTGGAACGAGCCTTTTCCTCCACCATCTCCACCCTCCTCCCACCACGAATAAGGGACCAATCTGCCCCACCTGAACACTGGGCGCCTTGTATTACGAGAGACCCACCGAATTCCGGCTCTCTTTTCCATCTACGGTGACCCCAAATTAAGCCGCCGCCGCCGCCACCACCCCGGTTCCTCGCTATCTACACAGTGCTGTACTCAGAGGTTGGTCTTCCCTGTTTCCCTTTCCCTGCAAAGGCGAGGGGGCGGAAGGGGTTCCATCACCCACTCTCCTAGCTGCACCCCCCTCCCCAGCGCCTTCACCCACCTCCTGCGCAGCTGCTACGCCGCGGAACGCTGCTGGGTTGGCATGTCAGAGGAGGGGGGGAGGGCGGAGACAAGGAAAGCCCCCCCCATGACTAACCTTTCACCTGCCTTTGAAAGGTCGCCCAAGCAAACGCCTGTTTTAAGTAGGTCGCGCTCTGCGTGTTCTAAACTTGCCGGCTTCCCCCCCCCCCTCGCTTTATTAGAACGCGTCAGTTTCAGAAAATTCTTGCCTTTGTCTCTGAGGGTTAAAAAAAAGTCGGCTTCGACGCGCACTAAACATAGTCTGGCAGGCATAGCACAGGACAGCCATATCCCCCAAAAAAAATCTTTTTTTTTTTTTTTTTTTTGGCATCTGCGAGGAGACCACGTTGAAAAGCGTTAGGCCTGAAAAGGAAAGAATGACGTAGAGGGACAAAAGTACTTCAGGCGACAGTGGTTCTCTTGATGAAAACTACAAATCCCAGCATGCTGTAGGGTGCCTCTGTAACCTAATGGGGGTGCTTTAATGCTCGATTTAACCTTTCGAGTCAGGAGCACGTTTTGTTCCTCTCGTGCGATTGAGGACTTTTGTGAAAGTAAGCGTCTAGCTAGCAGCTGCATCAGAGGACTATCTCGATGTTGTTTCAGTTTAGGTCCTTTATTTCCACTAGGTGGTGCGTTTTGAACGTATTACGCTAGCCACGTTTGGGATAGAAAAGCAAAATTTGAATATAGATCAATGCTAAAATTAATTGCAAAAGGGGGGGAAAAAGAATTGAGTTGGAATAGAATACCGAAGCCGCTGAGTTCAAGTATCTGCTTAGTGCAGGAATCCAAAATTAAAGTATTTGGGAAAGATTAGAGAACTAACTGGAAGATGGTTTTATGTTTTTATGTTTTGTTTGTATGTATGTATGTTTGTTTGAAAATAAAAAAAATTCTAAAAAAAAAAGAAAAAAAGAGAGGCTCTATTTAAACATCTAGTTAAGGAAAACCCACTGTAACTTTCTATTCCATCCTGCCTTCTTATAATTTAAAGTCTTTATTCTGTATTCTGCATCTGAAATGTTTCTCCCAACTATCAAAGTTAATTTATATTTTAGGTGAATTATAATCTAAAAACATTATTTCTTTTTGTTTCTACCTCAAAAAGAAAAAATTAAGAAATCAGTAATTGTTCCAACCTGTCAGGATCTAAGGACTATTTCAGTACATTTTTGCTTAATGTAAATGTATTTTCTTTCAGTGCCTCATATTTATCAAATCTACTTTGCCCAGAAAGGAAGGGTTTTTCAGTTCTAAATCAATGTTAGATTTCTTCAGCTCTCTTAAATAGCCTTATGCCTGCTATAAGAATATGCAACTGGACAAATATAGACATCTTTTATAAGTCACCAGTCATATACTTGATTAGGTGAATTTGGTCATGCACATTTCATGTATTCTAAGCAAGTAAAGTGAGTCCAACACAATTCTATTACCAGAACATTGAGATGGATGATAAAGAATTTCACTGTAAAACAGGCTATTGCCTGTTTTATGTTGGCCGTTGACCGAAATGAAGATTGATATTTTCATTTCAATATGGTCTTACCACCTGATAGGGCTTTTGAGTGATACTTTTTTTCCTGACTGGAACTGTTGGCTCACCTGTCTTGCTAGTTGCTTCCTATTTTCCAGACTTTTAGCCACTGTGTCAACGCAGAAATGCTATTACAAAAGGTATTTTGTAAGCAATAGAGTAAAGGAATAGTATAGCCCCAGGAAGGTAGCTTACCTTGGCAAGCCTCAATGTATTGCCATCTTTTGCGCTCACCAATTGATCAGCTGTAAAGAAGTTTCCCGTTTTCTCTATTTCTCAACTGAAGGGTCACCTTCAAGGTATTTTAGAGATAAAACTGGAAATGCCATGTGTGGTGGAAGATGCCTAGCAGTAGATAACATTAATTTAAAATAAGGCCCCTTTTGTTGTTAAAAAGCATTGTCAAATTTACTAGTGTGTGTGTATATATAGAGATATATATCGGTTACAAATATATGTATATAGGTATATTTGTAACCAATGCATCTTTGCTTGGCAACTCTAATTGGAACATAAAGTTACAGCAATTCTAGATCTAGTATACTAGATACCTCTGGGGCAGGTAGGTGACACCTAGCCTGTATTTCACTGCCTTCACCTGCTATAGTTCCTGAATGTTGGACCAAACATCAAGGTTTGTCTGTGCCATTGCTGATATTTAGAATGGAACCAAGGAATGTTGTGGGTCCAGTCTCCTAAGGAGGTACACCTGGTGGGATCCAGAAGACCCTTGTTCCTGTTCCTCCCTTTGGAACATCATCCTCAGAGATTAGACTGGCCCCGACTTGGACACTTTTTCACAAGGCCCTGAAGACCTGGTTCTGTCAATAGGGGAACCCAGTATGGAATAGAACCCATCCGCCCAGTCATTGGATATGAGATAGAATTTTTTATTGGCCAAGTGTTATTGGACACACAAGGAATTTGTCTTTGGTGCATATTCAGATGAGTGGCAAATGCATTTTATAAATAAATACATAAATAAGTGGTTCATTTGAGTGTGTTATTGTTGCCAGGGAGGTTGAGAGATCATGGTTTTTATTTTTTTTCTAATTTGTAAGCTACATAGTGACTGAGAGTCACTGGTGGCGCTATAAACCTAATAAATTTCTAATTTTAAACTAAATCCAAAAAAGAAAAAGCTTTATCCTTTAAAAAAAAACTTTGCACAACTTCCAAGACTTTACACAAGGTAGATTTTCTCAGGCTTTTCTCTTTTTTTGACTGAAAAGTTTGAGTCTTTATTAATATAGCTGAAATGCTACATGGATACCTAAGAGGGAAATCAGCCTCCAACCGACCAGTGCGTTCCCACAGGGCAGACCTCCTCGGGGTGCCACCGTCGGGCCAATATCGCCTGACGGCCCCGAGGGTTCAAGCCTTCTCTGTGGCTGCGCCCTCCTTATGGAACGAACTCCTCCCTGAGATTCGGACCATTACTGACCTCCGAGCTTTCCGACGTGCACTGAAAACCCATCTCTTCCAGCTAGCTGGCCTGGCCTGATACCTCAGGGTTATTTTAATGTGTTAGTGGTAATTTTAAATTTTATAATTTTAACTTAATTCATCTTAACTCTTAATTGTAACATTTTTAAATTATCAGCCTCATCTAATTATTTTAATTGGTTTTTTAGTTTTTGTTATGTGTGTTTTTATTTGCTGTACACCACCCCGAGTCCCTTGGGAGAGAGGGCAGTATATAAATTTAAACAAATAAATAAATTGGAATCCCCCACAGAAATACTTACTTACAGTGCTTTCAATCACACCCCCAACCCTCCCCCTCCCCAAGCAACTGTAAGCACATCTATACAAGCAACTTAATTGATGTAAAACCTGAACAGGCTCCAAATCAGTTAACATTTTTCATCTCAGGCATAATTGTTTCTACCTCAGGACACAGAATGACACCCATAATTTCTGCTGGGTTACCTTTATGAATCTCAAAGGTGGAAACTGAGGGAAATATCTTACAAGATCTACTTTCTATTTCCTTTGTGTTTTCACAGACAATGAGAAAGTATTTTGTGTTTCCAATACATAAAGTATACATAAAGTTGGGAAGCATACATATTTTATAAATGACATCTTGAGAAATTATTGAACTATCAAAGAGCTACTGACCATCATGAACAGGTGACAGAACAGCCAGGCACCAGAGTAATTTTATAATAATTTTAATGAACTTAAGACATAGCAATAAATGTATTTTTATAATCCTATTAAAGATTCTAGCAATAGGCATTAAAACATTTTCTACAATATCTACATCTTTTTATCTGAATAATATACAGCTCATATAAAATGCTTCCATGTTTTCTCCCCTACAAATAATGTCAGGGGGAAAAAGTCTGCATCAAATCAAGTTATAAAAACAAAACCTTAATACCATTAAAACCCACCAATTCAATAATAGAAAATTAAGAACTGCCTCAGCAAAAAATAAAAATGAGAGGAATTATGTACATTGACTATGTACTATTATATTATGTACAATATTATATTATGTGCAATTGAATATTATATAAATTGTGTTGCATACTTTGCATTATTTTTTAAGATCTCTGTATTTTCTAAAAATATGAAGCTACTATTTACCAGTAAGTTTTGAAAATGAATTGAGATGTTACGCTGAGGAAATAATAATGGAATACTACAAATTGTTTTTGTATATACTCCATCATTGTATATACCATGGTGGCCAGCAACAGAGGGTCCTAAACTTTTTATAGATTGTGCATGCATACACACACATTACCCTGATCATCCATCTTTCTTTCTTTTTTCTGTCTCTTGTTTGTCTCTCTCTCTCTCTCTCTTTCTGGCAGTGCTATGCAAGATAAAGGTTTCTCTTTTCCTACAATCCTTTCAGTTTATTAATCCTATAAAAGTTGTTGAAAAACGAATGTGTTGCTTTCACCATAGCTGTATCTTAACTAAAAGCAGAATTTTACCGAATATCACCTCACAGATCAACAGTAAGATTAAAAGAAAAGCAGATACTATGGTATGAATGTTTTTATTATCTAAAGTATTTATTCAAATTGAGTTTAATTGAACTTACCTCCAATTAAGACTGAAGTCCCATCGTCTATCCCTACAAATGATCTTGTCTGAAGGTTCAGATCTGAATTAGCTGATCCACACAGAATTATTTTAAGATTATGAACGTGATAATTAAGTATTTTCAGTTCCATGAGTTACTGCTAAATTCCACAGAATTAGCAAGATCAATGAATTATTGCAATGACTTTCTAAAATGCTTTTAAATACATATACACAGTTCTGTTACTATATTATTAGCTTAGTGAAATGGGCAGGAAAGAAGTTTAAATAAAAATATTAAAGCTGCTATATTTGTCTCAGACTGTGAAGTAAATTTCAACCAGAACCAAAATTGATGTACCTTAATATTAATTATGAAACATTATTGTTACTAACAAAAAAGGATGATTTCATAATCAATCTAGTTCTATGAATTAAAAAAATATGAATTTCAATTAGTGAAATTGATGGAAGTTAAAATCCATTTAAATGCACATACTATGATAAAAACAAACAATCTAAGCATGATATTCCATAATTGGTTCAATCAAGGTAAAGCTTTTTCTTACTTCTACAATCCTTTCAATATCTAATTTTCTATAAAATGTAGAGAAATATAAATACAAATCAATGACAACAAGTTCCCAGTATAGTTTCAGTACAGAAAAATTATGTATTTATGCTCAGATTTATTCATCAGAATCCAGATTTCTGTCAAACTGTCTTGGAGACCTGAGCTTATATTTTGAACTCCTATTGTGAAAATTTAAAAACTAATGTTTGGGGGAAAAACGTATTTTTTCTTGTGTTACTTGTGGCTAGTATAGAACTGATGTGCATTTCTTCAGCTATTTTTTAATTTACAGTGATTTTCAATCAACTGATCATTACACACTTTTAAGAATTTAAGCATAGGTATTTACCATTGAATAGCAATAACATTGTTAACACGGAGTACGATATGCATATAGCTTGATTTTTTTTTACAGCATGTAACACAGCATGTATTTAGTACTAGCTGCCATAGTTTTATAGTTCTCTCTCTCTCTCAAAATATTATACACTCATATACAGAATGAGTGATACCACTGTACAGAATTTATTTTCCATAACAGGATTTTCCATAACACTCTCATGCAGCAGGCTCAATGCAAGAAAACAATAATGGTCCAGAAAGAATAAGATTAAGAGTTAACTGTGACATGCCTCAAGTAAAGTCTGATCTTGTGCAATGTTCCAAAGAAGTTAGAAGAACAGATATCTATTGCTTGAAACTGTGTTTCTAAAACACTGCCTATGTGTAAATTGTCATTTGCGGCAGATCTCTGTGATCATGTATACATTCTAATTTTATTTGCAACCTGTCCTAACACTTAAAATAACAAGGGAAATCAGTTTGTCACATTAATCCCTCCAGATTGTGAATGATGGAGGAGTCCTTCCCCCTTCACTTTCAAACTATGAAAATCTGAAGTCGAGCCATTCTGCGGTTTTTCACTTTGGAAAACATGAACTTAAATTAGGTCTTGAGGAATTACCACCTGCAACCACTTCAATAAAGGAGAAAGGTATAAGCAGCTAAAGCTGGCTGTCGGAGCAACATTTTGCTTTCATCTGCTCAAGCTGGATATATGCAAGATGGATGAAAGAGGAAAGGGTTTCTCCAATTCATTTCACGTTACTTTGAAAGTTAAGATCATATAAGGCTGAATCTACACAAAAATATAATCCAGAGTCCATGTGACAAAACGTCATCTTGAAACATGTTTCAACTACTAGTGGAACTATTTTGAAAAAAGGGCTAAAGAATTTTAAGCAGTTACATTAATTTCTGTTAAGATATTTGAAGCAAGAGCAAATTTTCAACATTGAGAAAAGGTTAAGAGCAAGAAAGTATCTGCAAAACCACAGTTCTTACCCGAAAAGACAGCAAAATTTCTCTTTTGCATTGTTCTTCAAGTTTCTAAAATAATGTATAGTTCAGAACATTTTAAAGATTATCCTTGCTTATACAATTTCACACATTCATTTGCATACAAGGTAATCTCTTCGGATTATTAAATATAAACTTATTCATTAAATGCAGAATCAAATTTCAGTCAGGTTTTCAATACTAATTGACTTAGGTTACTTACAAATGTTTAAACTGCAATTCTGTTGACATCAGTTGATGTCAACAGAATTGTTGTTTAAATGTTTGCAAGTAACCTAAGTCAATGGTTCTGATTAGATTTGATACTTTTGACTATTGGATACTTCACAAAGGATTTAGGATATTATTCAATATATGTACTCTTCCAAGTAATGGTACTTTTTTTGTAATTGATGAGCTAAGATTCTGTCCATTCATAATGTATCCAATCACTTTCTCAGATCTTTTGATATAGCACCAAGCATACCAACCACTATTGCCACCCACAGTATTTTTTCTACATTTGCTTGTTCATTTGAAGGTATTTTATATTTACAAATTTTTCTAGTTTTTTCTCATTGACCTTTCTATCTGCAGTTACTGTTTATTATCCATATTTGTTTCTTTGTAACTATACTCATCTCTGGCTTATTATGGACTAAATAATGATTTTCCTCTTGAAGCTTGCTCACTTATATATGAAGTAGAATATTCTATTCTACTTCACAGTTAATATGCATATAATATATAATAGAATGAGTAGGAGTTCTATTCAGAATCTTGAGAGACCTTGGTCCATATTATTTATTTTCAAGATGTATAAGGCCTCCCAACTCATAAATAATAAAAGCATACAATAAAAACACACATAAAACATAAACTAGACTATATGTAAATACAAACTATAAAATGGCCACCAAACACACAACAAAACAATTACAGAGGGACTCCCACTCAACAGACTTTGAATTCATGGGGAGACAGCAAAATTTTAATGACTTTTGTAAAGGTTAAAAAGTGGGGCCTGTTGTACATCGAGGAAGAAATTGCTGTAATAATCTGATCCAGAATAAGAGAAATTAGGAGGCCCTGTGTTATGTAATGAATATAGTTCTGGACTGAGACTGGTGAGATTCTATAAACTCAATGCCTGGCCTTGCACCAGTTGCCATCTCTTAATCTAATATGCTTCAGAGCCTCATTGTAAATTACAAAAACTTACTGAAGGGAGAAGAAAAACTGTATATTTAGTACCTTGGTGGAATAATGTTAGGGAATGTAATAATTTATTTTATTAGAATAACATTGTATATTAAACTTGTTTCTTTAATCAACCCCTTAAACCAAGGGTATCAAACTTTTCATTGAGGCCGTGTCAGGGTTGTGTTTGACCTCCAGGGGCTGGGGTGGGAAGCATGGCCAGGATAGGCATGATCAGCTCAATGTCACTCATATCAGGGGCACCTGTGGCAGCCCGAGTGCTGTGCCAGTGAAAATGGGCTCCTGAGCTCTGTTTTCGGCTGCCACAGCTTCCTGCACCCCTCTGCTATTGAAAATAAAGCTCAGCAGGGCCACATGCAGCCCTCCCTAGCTCCATTTTCATTGCCAGAAGCACCGCAGGCTGGTCCTTCACTGTTTCCAAGGCAGCCCCGCAAGCCAGATCTAAGTACTCTGTGGTCTGGATCCAGCCCCTGGGCCTTGAGTTTGACACCCCTGCCTTAAACCATCAGCAGTGTGCAAACAAAAGATGAACAGTTTTACATCCCTTTATTTACTGGCATTCCATGCTTAACAAGTTGACATAGTATGTGGGGTGCAAGCCACAGCATCTCATGATGTTGTAATTTTATTTTGCTATCATTATTGCTACATTATTATAATTTGTAAGTTATTTTGAGCAGGATTAAGTAGGATATAAATATTTATTAAATGAATACATTATATAGACATATTCAACAACTGTACAATTCAACCAATAGAGCTGGCTACGTAATTTCTCATTACTTTGATGCAAACAGACAATTACATCTTAGCTATATTTCTGACTTTATGTTATTCTACATCTGATAATTTCGATCACTGGTTACCATGATCACTCCAGGTTGCTAACTGGGAACCAAAATTCTGATTGGTTGAAATTATGAAATTATGAAGTATATTACTGATTTAGGCATAAAGCCAGCTGGAAGACTTTAGGCCAGTCATTCTCTCTTAGGAATAGGTCAGTGGCAAATCATTTTTCAAAAATGTTATGAAAACTTCAAAGACTTATCCACGTAGGTGCCAGGAGTCAAGACATAAAAAGACAGTTGTTAGTAAAGCACTGTAGATTTAGTAACATTTCATAATTTAGGGGATTATACATTCACAAGAAATGATTTCTAATATTGGCATCTTATTTCCACTGAAGCATATTTTTCTTGTGTTTACAAGATATTTCACATCTCCTATCCACACTGATCTTCTATGACAATATATTTAACCAGTATATTTAAAATTCAAAACAAGTTTACTTTTAAAGTTTTATTTTAAAATGGAAAGTATATAATTTTTTGCAATGTTTAAGCAATGTTTTCTCTTAAGAAGCTAATCAGATGAATTTGTAAAATGAAAAACTTAAGGAAGATTAACCACAGAATCCAAATACTTATAGAAGTAGACATAAAAAAGACACAGAAGAGATATTTATCATGTCGCAGATCATCATGGGTTTATTTTAGATTTACAGATATAACCTTTTAGATAAATCCATGCAAATCACTGCGTTTCTTGACAAGTTGTAAAACTGAAAACCTTCACACAACAGTATTTTTGTAGCTCAGGAATTCATTCAGGCATGTAATGTCTGGTTATATGATGGAAATCCAATCCAGAGAGCAAAATTCAGATCTTCCCATTTCTTCTGAGTTAGGCAGCTGCTAAACAATTTAACACAAACAGTTACTGTACCACAATGTTGTAAAATAAAATGTGATTTTTAAATCATGCAAGTGACCTCAATATGCAGAGTCCAATTGATGGGCCATAGCCTTACCAAGATTTTCTTTCTCCAAAAGTGTGTTGATAGATATTTCTCCTTTGCTCACTGAGATGGCATCCACACAGGATTTTATACAATATGGCATCACAGTCTTGATTACAGATGTAGTTGAACAAGATAACAAGAAGTAAAAAATGCAGAACAATCTTCTGCATGATGAAAAATGCAGAACACTTTTCATGCATTTTACATTTTGTGCAATGAAACATGCAAAACGTTTCAAAGAAACTTTCTGCTTAAATGGTTCAGCAAGAGCCTTCAAGTCCTGAACACCTGTCCTTGCGCTTGTCAGTGTTGCACTTGGAATGTTATTTACAAAAGCTGTATAAATCAGAAACCATAAAAAGTCAAAGAAAAATGTAAAAGGTAGTCACAGTTTTACAGAATAATTTAAAAAACAAACAAACCAAACCATAGTCGAAACACATACTACAGATGAGAAATCCATTTTTAATGGCTGGAAGTCCAAGACTGAAAAAGAAATATTTTACATAATCAGATATCTACAATACAGTTTACATTTTAGTCAGAATTTTAGATTTTTTTGACAAAAGACTATTGCAAGTTATAAATTTTCAACGTGTTAAGCTAAAATATAATATTTACAACATTTCAACAATTGCTGCTTAAAGATTTGGAACACTTTTGTCTGTACTTACCAGGTGCTCTGCAGATTTGTCAGTTATTTCTGAAGCCAACTTATTTTTAACTTCACATTTATCATCATTATTTTCTTCCTCTGTCTTTGTTAGTTTATCTATGGATGTCTGCATCTGATTTTTGAGACTATACAATTCACTGTCACCTGAACCCCCCACTTCTTCAGATTCCTTTAGTTTTGGAAGGATGGATTCCATGCAAGTCACAGTTTGGTTTTGTACATTTTCCCCACCATGGCTCCACAGCAGCTTATCAGGCATGTCTCCTTTGCTACTAAATGGGGGTTGGGGCATGGAAACAGAAGACATATCCTGTAATTGAACAAAGGGCATGCTTACTTCTGCCATTTCACCCTTTAATGCAGAAGACACCACATGTGGAATAACTGCATCTGAAACCACTGAGCAAAATTTCTCCTCTTGATCATCAGGGGTAAATGCAACAAAATTAATTATTTCGGATTCAATCACTGGTTGGTCAGTGTCCAACTCACTTACTTTGCTAGACTCTAAACAAATAGGTGCAACTATTTCTAACTTTGGACTGTCTGCATTGTCCTCATTTAAAATATCAGTTGGCAGAATATCCACCACTTCATGTTCCACTGTAATATTTCCCAGAGTGAAATCAATGGTTTCTAATTCCAAATTTGGTTTCAGTCTGGGAGAATCTATAGCCTTTGTTTCATCAGATTTTGGAGAGACTCTTTCATTTTCTAAATCCAGAGAAAAAGTAGTAGACTGTTCAAAACTAAGTTCTGGATATGTATTGCTTAAGTCAAAATTATCAGCTGTTGATGTATTTAGTACTTCAGTATTTAAATCTGTAAATGAAAGGGTCACCTCTCCAAGATGCCCAATACTGATTTCTGTTTGAAGAGGATCTAGTGATTCTTGGCCCATTTCTGGCTGAAGTGTTGAAAAATTAGCACTTTCTGTTTCTACAGTTCTTATCTCTTCAGTGCCACTTAATTCCAAATCTGAGGCAGAAGATTTTTGGGTATCATGTTTTATAAACATGAATTCCACATAACTAGGTTTAATTTCATTTGTAGAAGAAATATTACCCAACACTTCTATTTTTTCCACTTGGATTTCCTTGGTTTCACAGTTTAATGAGAATGGATTGATTTGTTCATGTTTCTCTTCTATGGTACTTATTGTTGTTAAATTAACAAAGTTCTCATTTGTAATCTCTTCAGATTCTAGAATGTTAACTACACTGAAATCCTCATCGTCCTTTAACTGAGAAGCATTCAAATCCTCTTGTTCATTGTTTGTAAGGAAAGTGTCTAATTCAACTTTGTTTAGCTCTGAATCTGAATACTGGTCCTCTGAAGGCTGAGGGCTTTTCCCACTATTGCATTCCTTAGTGTCTAGTTTTATATCAATTGATAATTCTTTAGAAAAACTGTCATTTTGCACAGAATCAGAGAGAGTTTCTGGAAGATCATTAGAGATTTCTGAGAATTGTGTGATGCATTGATCATCAGAAATGTCATGTTCTGTTGTCTCAAGGCTGACAAATGGTTCATTAAAGTCATCCAAAGGAAGAGGGCTCATTTTTTTTATCTGCATAGCTAACTCACTTTTCTCAGGTTTAGATGATTTCTTGATAAATTCAGATGGAACAGGAATTCTCACTTCATCCTCATTATGGAATGGATAAGAGGCACTTCTTACTAAATCATCCGCTTCTGACAATGTAGATTGTATATCTGAAAATGTGACTTTTTCTACGTCCTTCTCAACACTGGCTTTGATTTCAATAATTTCATCAGTTATCATTTTCTCATCTTTTACTTCCTCTGTTTCTGGGTTGCTAGCTGAGGAAGTGTAAACACTGCAAAGAGATTCTTCTGATAAAGGATTACAACTTGACTTGGAATTTACCTGTAGACTTGTATTTTTCTCCTTCTCGGTAGGATTCAATTTTCCTTTTTCCGAAATTGCAGAATTCACTAGCTTGCTCTCAGCTGGATTCCTCCCACTACTATTGTAAAAAATGTCATACAGATCTTTAGCATTACCTGCAGCCAGGGAAGAGTTGTTTTTCTTTAATTTTTTAACAGGCTCCCCAAATACAGTTGGAGGTGGCAAGGGGCGAGGACACATGGGCATCTCCAATATGTTCTTATCATCCTCAGATACACCGGGTGCCATATCATCTGCCAGGATAACCAGTTGTTTTGGTGGCAGAGGGGGTGGAGGGGCAAATACTATTGGTGGTGGCTGTGTTACAGACAGTGACAGTGGTGGTCCTGGAGGCAATGGCAGTAGAGGAGGGCGCCTATGTGGCCTCTCAAGAGATTGCTCATTTGCTTTTGTCATGTGTGAGACATCTTGTTCTTTCACCATTGCTGCAAGCTCCCGTGCTTTTGCCTGAGCTTTTGCCACTACCTCTGCATGCTCCTGGACCTTCGTTACATTTGCATGTTCCACTGCCTTTGTCTCACTTTCATGATCATTTTCTTCCACTTCTTCCTTTATATCCTCCTGTGATCCCTTTAAAACTACTACTTCTCCCCCAAATGCTTTTGATATAATATCTGGTGGCAAAACAATGTCTGGATTTCCCTCCTTGACAACTGGCAGAGGTTTGGCAGTGGTACCAGAAGATTTTATAGACAAAAAAGTATTTAGGGGTGCTGGCTTGCTTACTGTTGTAGCTGCAGTCTTCCTTAGAACCATCACTGGGATTGGTAAATTGGGACGGATTTTGGTTTGAGATGAAGTTGAAACAACTGGTGTCCAGGGGCTTGTATGCGGAATGACAGTTTTTCCAGATAACTTAATTGCAATGGGCTTTGAATTTTGCTTTCCAGATTGGGACTTACTTTCTTTGCCTTCCTCAGGGCTCTCTTCTTTAGAAACAGCTATATCTTTCCCCTGATTTTTTTCATCTCTCTCACTCTTTCTCCAACTGAATTTTCCAAAAGTGGTTAGTTTTGACTCTTTTTCAGAATCTTCTTTTCTCTCTTCCTTCTCCATTTCTTTGTCATCTTTCTTCAATTTAAGTTTAATCCCACATTTTTCACCATTAGGAATTTCTTTCCTTTTACTAATTTCACATTCATTATTTCCTTCTCCTAGTTCTTTGATATTCTTTGTTTCTACTTTCTTTGCTGTTTCTGTTGTCTTCTCATCTTTTTCCTCTTTTTGTTTTTCACACAGTTGCCGTCTCAACCTGCGTTCAGTTTCCTGAATGACAGACAATCCTGCCTGATGATCCAGATTCCGCCTTTCTTCATAGAGAGGATTCTCATCCACATGTTTCTGTTGAATGAAAGGAAACATTTCAGCACTGTTACTTAAATGCATTAATTATCCATTGGAATATGTCTGGATTCTTAATTTATTATCTTTCTTATTCAGCTACCTCATGAAATAATTGTATTTACTGGAAAAGAGGTGGGGGGATGCTAGAATTTATACCTTTTAAGTAGCACAAATCAAGCATTAAAAACTTTTTTAATTTCTACTAAGTTAAGAATATGAGACGATATTCTAAAAAAACAAAAAAGACAACATTCCAGATAGCAAAATAAATGTTAAAAAAAAGTGAAATCAAGCCACATTCAAAAATTATAACCTGTTTTATATTAAATAATATTTCTGAATCTTCACCAGAGTTTGCATTTTCAGGCAATAACTCCCTACGGTCAGAGAATATCATGCCCCACCTATACCTAGAGATGCCAAAGATGGCTTTCTCCTGCCTTGCCATTAACAGAAGTCAAGAGGAACAAAATCGCTTTTAAAAGACAGGGCACTAATTATGATATGCTCCGATGAATTATATAGAACTAATATTCTGGACACTAACCTTATATTTCTCATTATGTAGATGACTTTTGACATGTTGTTCTGCTGATATCTGATCTCCAAAGAATTCATTGCAGAGTTGGCAGTAATATCCAGTGACTGGGATAAGAAACTCAGAACCTAAAATGCCCCCCCCCACAAGATTCAGTCACAAAAATTGATTAAGAAACTATGTAATTTTAGCAAGCACAAAGCAACAATTAAAATAGTATCAGAAAAATATACTAAGGATCCTAAACACAATTCTGATCTGAAATTTTAAATAAAAACCTGCTTTTGTCCATCATTCCTTATTCCAGTTATTTCAACCCAGTATACAGATCAAATATAAATTGCTTTTCCACTCCTACTTACTTCTGAAGTAAAGCATTAATCAAGAAAAAATTGTTTAAAAATTAGGAAAAAAAACTAAACAAAGTCGCCAGAATCATGAGATGGGCAACAAATAAATTTGATAAATAAATAAATAATAAACAAACACAAACAAAATTGCACAGTGCTTAATATTACACTGGGCTGTGACAGTGTGCTTTGAGCAACTAAAGGTAAGACAGACAGCATACCTTTGGCTGGAACAGGTATTTTGTCAATTCGTTTTGTAACTTCCTGCTTTGTTTCATTTTGAGTGTTTGCTGCCCAGGGTCTGTTATATGGATCCAGGGTCTATTTGCACAATGACAAAAACATATAGACTGATACATGAAAAAGAGGCTTGGATTTTGATCAAAGTTAAGATTAGTTAAAAAAATTGATATCAGCAGCATATGTAGAACTGCAATCCCACTCTCCACTATAACTTACTACAAATGAAGTATGAAAAGTTAAAACATATCAGCATGTGTGTAGTCTATCACCTCACAGATTGCAGTAATATCAAACTGGTGCTATAGTTTAAACAGCTGATTACAAATCCAAAACAATCTTTTCTCTCAGATTTCTTACTAATTTTTGATTGGAAAATTTGAAAAAAATAATCAGAGCTATACCCTGTGAATACACAATAACAATAAACCTTGATTCACAGCTAAACTCAAGCAGCTATATCATGCCAAAGACAAATCCTACAGGAAAACAGATGATGTACAATCAGGCCAGAAATATATTAACAAAGAAGATCAGAGCAGCAAAAAGGAGCTACTTTGAAAAGCTGAGGAATCGGTTCTCAACAAATAAATGTGTGGAAAACCCTTAAAGACATCATTGGCTACAGCGAATCTTTTTCCCATGCTGAAGGGAACCAACAACTGGCAGATGACCTGAATGTGTTTTACTGTAGGTTTGAGAGAAAACCACTGTCAACCATCACCATCCTCTCCATCTCAGATACATCAACAGCAGTCATGTCTCCTTCAACTGACTCCATCCCTCTGGGCCCTCTACTTCTGATCACAGAAAAAGATATGTGAGAGACAAGAGCCTGGAAAAGCACCAGGCTCAGACAAGGTAACTCCTTGCTTGAAAGGTTGTGCTGACCAATTGGCCTCCATCTTCACCTGCATCTTTAATAAGTCTCTAGAGATGTGTTATGTTCCTTCTTGCTTCAAACGCTCTACTATAAATCTAGTGTCTAAGAAACCATCAATCATGGAGCTGAACAACTACAGACGTTTTCTCTTTTCTCTCTGTAGCAATGACTGCATCTTAAAGGACCCCTCTGTGATTAGTCTCATTTGAGATGACGATGAATCTGTATACATCTGGGAAGTTGAACAACTGGCCCTGTGGTGCAGTCGAAACAATTTTGAACTGAATACACTCAAAACTGTAGAGATAATAGATTTTAAGAGAAGCCCTCCTAGTCTATCACACTTTGCAATACTAAATGAAGTTTTGACAGTAAAGACCTTCATGTTTTTAGTTCTATAGTATCTCAGGGCTAATAATGGACACCTAACATCAAAAAGGTCATCAAAAAAGCATAGCAAAGAATGTTCTTCCTGTGCCAACTCAGAAAGTTCAGACTGCCCAAGGAGCTGCTGATACAATTCTACAAAGAAATTATTGAGTCTGTCATTTGCACCTCTATAACAGTCTGGTTTGGCACAGCAACCAAACAAGATAGACAGAGACTTCCGGTTTGGCTTCTTCAGCGACAGGTCGGAATCCGCGATTGTGCGCGGTTTCGATCTGTGCTGGCCGCTGGAGCGCCCCGAGCCATTTGGCTTCGGGGCTATAGCCACCCCGCAGAGATGGTGAAGAGGGGGAGCTGCCAGCGGGGTTGAGGAGAGTCGCAAATCTCCTCCTCAACTGGCTTTCCCTTTCCTGAAGGCGGTTGCAATGGTAGTCAGAAATGGCCACCTCAAAGAAGAACCCGACCGGACAAGTTTGTGCAGGAGGCAGCTGATAAGGAGAAAGCTTGATTGACCGGATTTATGGAGAAATATCTATGCAAAATACCCTGGAATCTGAATTTGAATTTTAAAAATTAATATTATCCCCAAAGAAACTTTTTGAAGCAGCGAAGCAGAAGGGAAGGGGAAATTCTTCTCTCCCATATTTATAATATTACTGAGTTTGATTGTTAAGAAGAAGTGATTTAAACAAGAGATTGTTATTAATCCCTTTTGACAGGAATAGGCTTTTTTAAGCTGGAAATAAAGTATCAAAGGGACAACTAAAGATTCTTGAACATTTCAATTTTTCTAAAAAGAAGGAAAACAGATGGGAAGGGGAAAGGGTGGCTTTTGAAACAATGGAGAAACCACCTGGAAACAAAAAGAAATAAATCCCTTTTAAGATACATTG
>JAEANM010008020.1:0-17297 GCA_017656035.1 Myanophis thanlyinensis | reverse complement strand
AGTTCCCCTCTTCACCTCCTCTTACCTCCTCTACGGGGAGGGTCAAGGAGTTCCAGCAAGAGAGCACAGATCGAAACGGCAGACGATTGCAGATTCCGACCTGCCGCCGAAGAAGCCAAACAGGAAGATGACACTTTTTAATGACCATATCCTCACACTTATGACCATTGCCACCTCCCCATAGTCACATGAGCAAGACTTGGCAACTGGCATGTATTTATAATGGTTGCAGTGTCCCAGGCTCACATGATCACTATTTGTGACTTCCCACAGGACTTCTGGCAAGTCTGTGGGGGAAGCTCGATTCATTTAACAAGCATGTGATTTGCTTAAAAACTAATAAAATATAATTAAATTGGGTGAGGGTCACATGATGACTCATTTAATGACCAGCATTTTTAGTTATGTTCCATTAGGTGCTCTGTGACTTTAGGGCCAACTAGAAAGAAGAAGCATGTTCTGTATAAATGTGAAAGGAGCCTTGTTGGAGACCAGTTGCAGCTTTGGGAACCCCATGCAAAGGGAGAAGTTGCAAAGTTGGATGATTTCAACATTTTCTTTTTCTAGCAAATATTTTTTTATTTGTGCAATTCTGCAGCCTTTTTGCTGAAACAGATTTTAAGCCTTGTGGGTGATACCTTTTTGTTTTTATCAATATACAGTACTAAAAGAGGGGTGTTTTATGTTTTAAGTCTAATTTTGACCCTTATTTGTTGATTGTCTAGTGGTACTGCTAGTGGAAAGATATAAGTTTAATTAAGAAATAGTTCTAATACAATAATTGGAGAAGTGGTCAATAACACAGTTAATTAAGTTAAATATTTTTTCTTCGATATTTCTGTTCTCATTCAATTCAAGGTTTTTCCCCCCTGCTGCTTTTTAAATAAAAGATAAAAGTTACAGATACTGGCTGTTTCATAACTAATAATTTTCCTATTAATAACTATTTGCTTTGTTACAATCAATGGCACTCCTGGTTTTGCTGGATTGATTCCACAGAAGTCATTCCTTTGTAGTTCTTCTTTTGAAATCCCAAAGGTGCTTTTTCAAGAGGCAACTGGACTTTCTGGTTTTTCTTTGAAGATGTTTCACTTCTCATCAAAAATGCTTCTTCCGCTCAGAGCTGAAAATTCTTCTTGGACAGGAAGTAAAATATCTTCAAAGAAAAACCAGAAAGTCCAGTTGCCTCTTGAAAAAGCATCTTTGGGACAACCATGACCTGGATGACTGAGAATCTCTATAGACTTCTTTTGAAATCTTTGGATCTGTTCTTATACAGCTTAAAATTTTAAATAAAACCATCTTGATACAAATGGTTTAGCTTGGTTTGACTAACAATGCTGTATCTAATACATTTGGGATAAACACTTTTTTTATCCTTACATAATTTTATTACACAAGTAAATGCTTGAGTAGATCATTCCAGGTGGTTTAAGAAAGCATTTGAGAAGATAGGGAGGCAAGCAGCACTGAGATATACATTTAGTTTAAGGTCAGAAATAGTTTAATCTTGTTCAAGTGTCAAGTCTGTTTCCTGATAAAAGTGTTAAAACTCATTGACTGGCCCCAACTGACACAGTGGCTAGAAACTTGAGCTCTGTTGTTATAGTCCTTAAATAGGTTGCTATTTAATACAAGATATGCTTCAGATTTTTGATGAGCAACTACTACTGGAGCAGGTCCAGATGAAAAAGAGCAGGTCCATTATCAACTCATTATGTGTCAAGTAAGATCAAGGGGCTGAACTTTTAAGAGTTCTAAAACAGGGATCTCCAACCTTGGCAACTTTAAGACTTGTGAACTTCAACTCCCAGAATTCCTCAGCCAGCAAAGCAAAGCAAAGCTGAGTGATGTTGAGCTGGCCATGCCCACCCTGGCCCCTCAAGATCAAACAAACCATGATGTGGCCCTTAATGAAATTGAGTTTGATACCCCTGCTATAGGGTTTCAAGCCTGAGCCAGGGGTTGGAGCAGAAGACCTCCAAGGTCCCTTCCAACTCTGGCATTCTGTTATGTTCTATATGGAATGTAGTCCTTGATTTATAAACATTTATTTAGTGAGGAAAGATACAATGGCACTCAAAAAAGAACCACCGTTCCTCACACTTACAGCCATCACAGCATCCTTGTGATCATGTGATTAAAATCTGGGCATTGGGCAGCCAGCATGTTTTTATGATGGTTGCATCATCCTGGAATCATGTGATCATCAACTGTGACCTTCTAGCTGGTTTCTGACAAGCAAAGTCAATGGTGGAAGCCAGATTCACTTATTCATCACATAATTCACAACTGCAGCAATTCCCTTAACAAACAATGGCAAAAAAGGCTGTAAAATTGGGCATAACAACTGCCTTGCTTAGGAAACAGAATTCTGATTTTAATTATGGTCGTAACTTGAAGACTAGCTTTAGATACCAACTTAAAGTTATGAAAGTTAGGCAGATTTAACTTCCATTCATGTTTGAATGGGAAACCACGATATCTTATGAATAGTGATGCAAATTGCCTAATTTAAAGTAATAGTGTCACCATTTGCTGATTATGGTATCATCCATTAGAAGTTTATTGGTTCAAGAACCATAGAAGCAACGTTACTCTTTTAAAAAGGTCCTCTACTCTAGTCCTAACTAACAGAAATTGTATCTCATGGTTTGCATCTTAGATATACTATATGTTATTGCCTCAGAATCTCCTCCTTATAATGTATTGTTCATTCAGTTTAAAAATTTCTAATGCACCTTGTACATTATTATAGTTTTCCTTCACCCCTGGCTATCCTGCCATCTGTTATATCTGTTAACAACGAAGAAATTCACACTATATAATAGTGAATTTGATCTCCAGTGTTGAATGATAAAGTTGGCCTATGGTTTACCAGCTCCGAAATCAGATTCTGCTGGCTCTGTGAAACTCCTTTCATGTTCTTAAAATGGAAAGTGCCACCAGCTGGAAGATAGGTGTTAGACCTCATAAACTTCCCTTCCATGTTATTTTTCCGTATGAAGCAATGTATAGAAAAGGAAAGTACCAGAAAAAACAATTACCATAATAGTTCAAACTCCACAAAGTAGGTTTAATAAGTGTCCAGGGATAATGCTGCAGGATCCAATCTAGGTTGGTCACTGGGACTAGAGGTTTTGACTTCTGAGCTTTCAGACTTGTGCTGGAACCTATCTTCAGGGAACTTCTCTCTAGCAGAGTGTATATGAGAGAGACGTTACCTGAGATGGGCTCCAGCATGAGTCCAAAAGCTCAGAAGTCAAAACTTCTGGTCCCAGTGACCAATCTAGATTGGATCCTGCATTAATAAATTATATTTTCCTTTCCATATGCCAGAGAACAATCTGGAATGAAACTTTTCATGATTACAGGTAATGGATAATTTTATTTGAAATATCAACTATTTCATTTGATTTTGAGGATTAAACCTTTATAATATGAAGCAATATTTAAAAGCAGTTTAAAAAGGAACATTTTAAATATTTATTAAAAAAAATAAGCAAAAACATGACATTCTTAATTTCACAACACATGGGCAGACCCAACTATAGCTTCAACTGACTGTAAGCATCCCAGACCAAGATAAATCCAAAAATGATAGGGAATTCCTGCATGCTAAGACAAATCAGTCATCAATAGATACATAAAGATAAACCAAATTTACACATCACTCAAAAGAGACAATAAAAAAGGTAAAAAGGAAACAAAAAGACCAGATAAGCAGAAAGTAACACCATATAATCAAGCAGAAAACACCCTAATCAAGGAGACACCCTCCCTCAACATTGGCATAGCAAACTACTGTGTATAAACAGGCAGCAAAGTCCACACTCACTAGTACTGTTGATGTCAGGTAACAAAATGTCTGCAAGCAAAGAACCAACTTAGAGAGCATCAAGGACTCTATAATAAGCAAGGTGTCCTTTAAGTCAAATTCAGTCGGTGATTTCATGGAGATGCCATGTAGTTTTCTTGGCAACAATCTAGAAATGGCTGGTCACTACCTTTTTCTGGATGCTTGTTCAATTCCTAACCAGGCAACAACAATCTCTTCTTCAACTAGTAACTTGTTTAGGTTTTAGGATAAGGTAACGTATGTATGTACTGCACCTTGCTGGGGCTTTATTATTTAGCTGGGAAGAAGGTTTACTTTACTATATGTCAAAATACATCAAAGTTCAGGGATACTTCTCTGTAAATTGACATATTTTACAAATTGTACATTTTAGATTGATGAGGGTGAAGCCCAGAATAGGATTAAGGTGAATCTGAAGGAGATCTCAGTAGATTTTTGCTGAATCCACACTAAACGGAGAAATGTAAAACAAAAATTGACAAATACATTTTGATACTTTGTTAAGTTTATAGAGCAGGATGCTAAATTAGATCTAGGTAAATATAGCAGGTGATATGTTGTAATGGCTTCCTAAGATCAGGTTTCATATTTTTTGCATGCGTCCTGTTATGTATCTAAGGAGATTCTCAGCCATCTAGGTCATGGCTGTCCCAAAGGTGATTTTTCCCAAAGCCTTCTTGGAACTGCTGAAAGGACTGTGTTGTAGACTGGAGATAGATGATATTGTATCTCTCCCCCTCTGTTGAGAGAGGGCTGTTCGGTTTTGACATAGATGGACTCTTTGACCCCTATTTCAAACGAGCAGTCCTCTCTGTCCAAAATGTGGACTTTGCTTTCTTCAAAAGAGTGGCATTTGCCTTTTAAAATGCAGATGGATGGCTGAATCTTGTTCTGGTGAGTTTGTTCTCCTATGTTGTGCCATGAATTTATGAACTTGGACGAGAAGTGAAATGTCTTCAAAGAAAAACAAGAAAGTTCAGTTGCCTCTTGAAAAAGCACCTTTGAACATCCTGTTATGTAAGGGAAAAGGCTCAGAATTCACTTTTATGGGTTACTTAGGACTTTCTTTCTTATAGGGACTTTGATTGTATTGAAGCATCCATATCCCAAGAAAGTAGAAGAGCCTTCCATCTATGAATCTGTGCGAGTTCACACAGCTATGCAGACAGGAAGAACAGAAATTGACCTCATTCCCAGTGCTCCATCGGTGAGTTCCTGTTTGGACTATTGGCTGGGGAAAAGAAAGCTTTCCATAGTTTACTATGGAATCAGGGACAAGATTTTGATTAGAGCTGAAATGAATCTTTTAGAAGAAAGCTAATTCTTGGGGTTGAAGACTTGACAAATCTAGAAGACATCAGTTTGGAAAAGATGGTCTTAGTGAGAAAATGTTCTTCCTTCAAATGGTGCATTTCAGCAATTAAAGGTAAAGGTTTCCCCTGACTCTAGGGAGATGGCGCTCATCTCCATTTCTTAGCCAAGGGAGCCAAGGGAGCCAAGGGAGCAAAGACACTTCCATGGTCACATGGCCAGCATGACTATATGCTGAGGCAGAATGCTGTTACATTCCCACTGAAGTAGTACCTATTTATCTACTCGCATTTGCATGTTTTTGAACTGTTAGGTTGGCAGGAGCTGGGGCAAGTAATGAGAGCTTACCCCATCATGCAGTGATTGAGTCTCCAGCCTGGGCAGTCAGCTTTTCGGATGAGCTCAGTGTCTTTAACCGTTGAACCATCACACCTCCCTTCAGTTAATGTATCTTATAGCATAAAGATCCATGAACATGAAAGCTGGGATCATACAATGCTCTACATTTTAAACCTGGTTAACAAAACACAACCACTGTGTTTATATCATATGGTAGTCTCACTATTATGATTCATTGGGATTATTTAGTTCATACAAAATTCTAAGTTAATGGCTGGATTTCCTTATGACACAATGAATTACAGATGACCCAATTCCATTTTGCCCTAATTGGGTTATTGTATATGAATGTTGATTGCATTTGATAAACCATATGAATTTTGATGAACAAAGGATGTTCAGGTGTCTATTGTTTATGTTTGATCTCTTTACAATATTTATTTCATACATTATAGTCAGCACCCACTTTAATACATGTTGCTAGAGGGAATATTTCACCAATTTATTGGCAAAATAAATTTTGCATAAGTGTACATTGAGATGAACCTGTTGGGAAATGGAAACATAACTCTTTTATAAGAGAAATGGAACAATTATTGCTGAAAACTAACAACTTCTTTTGCTGTGTCAGCCACATCAAGACTCTGAAAAGACTCATATTTGAGATGAAGATCTACCTGCTTCCTCTCTTCCCCTGTTCCCCGATATCCTTCTCAACCATCCTAATAAACTTTCCTGTCTTTCATTACAGTTAGGGACTAAAGAAGGTTATCTAACAAAGCAAGGCAAAATAGTTAAGGTAAGTAATCTAAAAGTTGTTCTGTCCCTCCCACCCTTACATATTAAAAATCATCCTGTTAAAACATGCTAAGCAACAGTGCTTGAAAAATTATATTGGGTATGTGTGAGCAAAATAGGATCTAGAATACATGTTTGTATAATATCCAACAATCACTTTTAAGAAACTTACTTTTCCTTAGCATACCAATCTCTATGCATGTTGGACTGTCATCCCTATAACCCCCTGCCATTATGGTTATGATGGGAGTCATAGTCCAACATTCCTGGGGGATACTATCAGTGAAAGCTGTGAAAGTAGAGAGCCATACAAAGTGGCTCATTTTGAAAAGATAGCAAATGATATATTTATTTTAAAATGCATTTTTCTTGCTGTAGAGCAGAGAGGTACTTCTTGGATTTTCACCTCTTGAGTTTTTTGAGTAGTATTTCTGCCAAAATCTGTTGGTTGTTTCATGTATTCCTCTCTCAGTACCATTTATAGAATTGTCTCTTCATTTCCTGGTTCTCTCACAATTGTCCCTTTCTGAATCAGATATGGCCACCATACTTTTCCTGATTTCAGACTGAGATCACAGTATAGACCAGTGGTGGTGAACCTTTTACTTATCGAGTGCCGAAAAGTACGTGCTTTGTGCGTGTGCTGCATGTGCAACCGTACCATCTGCGTATGCATGCAGCTTTTGCACACGCAATGCACATGCGCTATGTGCAGGCACTCATGCACATGAGCAATCGCACAGGAGAGCTCAGAAGGCCAGCTGGATTTCCTGCTGCAATTGCGCACATACACAGTGGAGGCCCAAAGACCAGTTGGGTCTCTGAAATCAGGCACGCGTACATGTGCAATCGCATGTGCATGCTCAGCTGGAGGTAAGTTGGCTGACAGCTTGTGTGCCCACCAAGATGGCTCTGCGTGCCACCTGTGACACCCATGCCATAGGTTCGCCATCACGGGCATAGACCCTTGAAAACCTGTAAGGCAGTGCTTCTCAACCTTGGCAACTTTAAGCTGTGTGGACTGTCAGAATTCAAATCAAATCAAATCAAATTTTATTCATCACATGCACAGTCATACATGGTACAAAATGCAGTGAAATGTGTAATTCCCCAGCCAGCATGCAGGATATACTGATATGGGCTTTATCAAGCCATAGATGCATATATTCAGAGTAAGAGAAAAAGAATTTTATTTTGAACAGTTATGTGATTAAAAATAGTTGTTATAGATGATAATTATGACTTAATTTTAGATCCAGCTTTCTATGAAAGTTAGAGTTACACTATATTCAATACTTCTGAATATTCTCAAATCAGAGAAATAAGTAGCCAATCTCAGCCTCTTCCCGTGCTCTTTATGAGTTTGCTAGCAAGACTACCCGTAACTTTTCTCTAATTTCCAATCTCACTTGAGTTGTGTATGGCCTCAATCTCACTTCTCCTTTTTCATGTAGATTCATCTGTTGTCTTTTCCTGTTCACATCTCATGTCATGTAGGAGGTTGCAACACCCTCTTCCTTTTCACTTACTAAATCTGCCTGTCTGGTCTTCCTACACTTCTAGAATCTTCTTGTGAGCCATCCTACCATTGCATTTCCCTTTTTTACAATGTGATGTAAACCTCATCTCAGGTAGTCTTCTCCAACCTGGTACCTTTCAAACGTGTTTAGGACCTTTCAGATTAGGGAAGGCTACTCTGCAGCATCTCCAGGTCTCTGTTAGCTGTTTCTGTCTTACCTAGTTGATGCAAGTTGCATTTCCTGTCCATGTACACTCATCCAGTGTGGGAGATGCTATGTGTGTTAAATGCAGGTAATCTTCAACTTACAACCATTTGTTTATAAACAAAAAGTGATTTATGACCATTTTTCAGACTTATAATCATTGCGGCATCCCCATGGTCACGTGATCAGAATTCAGATGCATGGCCACTGATTCATTTTTATGACTGTTGCCCTGTCCTGCAGTCATGTGATCTCCTTTTGCAACCTTCTGACAAACAAAGTCAATGTGGAAGCCAGATTCATATTCACTAAGTAACAACTGCAGAGATTCACTTAACAACTGAAGAAAGAAATCTTGTAAAACGGGGTAACACTCAGTTAACTGTCTCACTCAGCAACAGAAATGTTGGGCTCAATTGTAGTCATAAGTCGGGAACTACCTGTATCATGGTGAGGAAGGGAAGAGATCCCCCCCACAGTACGTGTTGCTTCTTTTGTGTTGAATTTCTTTCAATTTCCCTTCTCTTTATTCTTTTAGAACTGGAAAACTAGGTGGTTTACGTTGCACAGGAATGAGCTGAAATACTACAAAGATCAGACGGTGAGTTGTGTTTTACTCTGTTGCTTGTGAGAGCTAATGCAAAACAATCAACGGGGTACTGGAAATACTTTGACTTTGTTCCGTGTTTCCAAAAGAGCTATTGCAAAACTGAGTGCCAAGCAACATGGATTTTGTTTTCACTGCCATCTTTATTCCGTGGTGTATCAATTCAATTAGTGGTCTGTGCTTACATGCCACTTCTTTTCTATCAATGACACTGTTTCCTTTATAGCAGAGTAGGAAATGCAGACTGCACATTCCTCCCTAGCCTCCAAATTCTCTTCTGAAATTTAGTGGCAAAAATTATTTTCTATGTTGTAATTATGCATTTTGGACACCAAAATAGTCTCTTCACCATTTCAAGGTTTAATCGTATTTGCTATGTACACCTCAACTCTGCAAAATAAAATGAGGGTTCCCTGCCCCACTGGTATCACCCACAACAGTTGATGTGATGCAGATCTTGTGAGCTGTGGAGGCCAATAACAATTTTTAAAGCATGGACCAAAAATGCAGGCTGCCCCTTCTTTACAGAAATGTACTCACAAGAGCCCTAAAGCTATAGGAGGATACACTACATTCATTGCTATTGAAGAAGGAAAATCCATCCATGTTTTCTAAGGACTTCTTTTTCCAGTTGTATTACAATATATCTTTTGTAATGTATTATATTAAACTCACTAGTGAGTGCAAAATAATCTTTGTTTGTAGGGTCTTATTTACTGTTCTGTTTTTTACCTGATGTCTGTGATGGGATGAGGTGGGTAACTATTTTAAATGATAAAACAGAGCAATTGTTTCAAAAATAACATTTTTTCAAGTCCACAGAGCCAATCAGAGCACTTGATTTAACTGAATGCTCAGCAGTGCAGTTTGACTATTCCCAAGATAAAGTGAATTGCTTTTGGTAAGTTGAGGCTTAAATACAACTTTGGGATATCCTACCATGTCTTTCTTTTAAAAGTTTTCCAGCACTATTCTGCGTAAAACTTTCCTTTTCTTCACCCCACTGCTAACCAAATTACTGTTAATATGAGAATATTCTGTTCTGTTCTATTCTATATCAGGATTTTTTTTTTTCCGTATAATGTTTTTAGCTTCATTTTTGGGGGGAAAATGGAATATTAATATTGGAGATGACTATAGTTTCCTTATATTTGTGACACGGAATGTTTATAATTTTGTATTTTACAGTTTAGTTTTTCCAATGCGGACATATTATCTGTATGCAAAGACTGGAGTAGAAGCAGATGAGTGGATAAAAATATTGCAGTGGAAACTGGTAAGGAAATGTCCGTCACAGATGATTTGATTAGAATTAAATAGGCAGCATTTATATATTCCCCACTCCAAAGAGCCGTAGGTTGCTTCTTTGCTTATACAGGTAATACTTGACTTACAAACATTCATTTAGTGACTATTCCGTTACAACAGCACTTGGATTGTCATTTGCAACCTTCCCAGGGAGCTTCTGACAACAAAGTCAACGAGGGAAGCCAGTTTCGCTTAATGACCACATGATTTACTTAAATGCAGTTACTCACTTAACAATGGTAGCTAAATTTGCAGCTGAACAGTAGTCTATTTAAAATGGTTTATTTGCTGATATCTTGGTGTCTTATCAAACTATCTTCTTTCCTCTTTATTCAGTCAATCCTACTTAAAATATAAAGTTGAGAACTCTTGTTCATTATTGGCCCTCTTGTAGTGTTATTTAGTTTTATTTAATATCCAGCCATAAGGGCTCTCTGGCTTACATTTTTATAAGACACAATGAATATTTGTTGTAACAATAAAAGTCAGCAATACTAACAAATACCAATATAGCAAATAGGAATGCTATGCTGACTGCTTTTCAATCTCCTGATGCCCTTCATAAGACTTGCATGTTCACTTGTTTCCAAAGGCCAGTAATGAGGATGCTAAGCTTTCCTCCGATGTGAGGGCTATTCCCAAACAAGCTACCAAGGCTGTAAACCTCTGGGAAGCCAATTCAGCAACTGCAATGTTGATATTGTGTTCATGGCAACCTTATGCTAACATAAGACCCACTGCATTTTGAACAAATTGTACTTTGAACCCAGTCTTCTAGGTGGGCTGTAGTTCTAATTATTGCTAGTTACCATATATACAAGGATGGGCAACTTTAAGACCTGTGGACTTCAACTCTCAGAATTCCTGAGCCAGATAGAAATTCTGGAAGTTGAAGTCCACAGGTCGTAAAGTTGTCATAGTTGCCCACTCGATATACTACCTATTGTACATGATATATACTACAGTGAACTGATTAGAGATGATGGGAGATGTAGCAATATGTGGAGGATTTCAGCAGCTTGTAATTTTAATTTATTTTTACTTAAATTCATTTCAACAATATTTTCTCCTTACATTTTTTCTCCCTAGTCCCAGATAAGGAAAAAAAGGCAGCATGAAGCCACACTCAGGCCACAGTAATTTTGGCTACAAATACTAACTGTGCAGAAACCAACCTCGGTTCATATCCATACTCTTGCCGATTCATCATTCAGCATTAAGAAGTGCTGCACCAGATCAGATCAGATCAGATCAGATCAGATCAGAGGTTTTTAAGCTCTGCAGCTGCCGACTTCTTTCTAGAAAATTCCCGAGCACTCTGTTAAAGCAGAAGTCGATTACCTTGGAAGATGGATATTCATCTGTTCAACATTTCAGTATTCCGGATACGCCTGGTGGTTACTGGCATTCTGTACGCCTTTGTTGCCAAGTTTTCAATAGTTCTTCTTATGTAAGCAGTTTCAGTCAAAGAACTTAGTTTCATAGCATGAACCTGAACTAGCTGCAAACTCACTCATCCCTAGCTGCCATTCTGTATGCTTCAAACCATTTACACCAGGGGTCCTCAAACTTTTTAAACAGGGGACCAATTCATGGTCCCTCAGACTGTTGGGAGTTTGGACCAGCTTGGTGGGTGTGGCTAGGTGGCCATGTGACTGGGTGGGTGGGGCCAACTTAGCAGTCTATTAAACAATATACATAAATTAAACTGTTTTTTTGTGCTCCTTGGCTACCAGAAGCATTCTGCCGGCCAAAAACAGGCTGTGCTGAAGTCTCCTGGAAGGCCTCCATGCAGCCCGTTTTTGGCCTCTCCAGCCTTTAGAAGCACTCTGCCAGCCAAAAATAGGCTGGCAGGTGGGCAGGGCAGCCTTGTGATCCCGTGTGGGCCAGATTAATAGCTTTGGTGGGCTGCATGTGGCCTGATGGCCATAGTTTGAGGACCCCTGGTTTATACTCTGGTCTATTAGGACATATTACCTGCACACAGGTTTTTTTTAGTTTTCATTTCATCTGTGGCTTTGACTGGTGTTAAGAATTGTCTGCTAATACTTCAAAGTCATTTTTTCAGAACTTCTGTAGTTTGACTTCCCTGATGAGCAATCATTATAGATAATCTACTGCTAGTGGAACACATTTCTATGGGCAAGTAAGTTATTTTTTCAGTATTGGGAGTACAGATAGCCTTTGATTGCCAACCATTTGTTTAGTGACGTTTAAAGTTAAAACGGCACTGAAAAATGTGACTCATGACTGGTTTTCACACTTATGATCCTTAAGGCATCCCTGCAGTCCGTGATCAAAATCTGGGCGCTTGGCAACTGGAATGTACAGGTAGTTATGACAGCTGCACTGTCCTGGGGTCATGTGATCACCATTTGTAGCCTTCCCAGCTGGCTTCTGACAAAGTCAATGGGGGAAGCCGGATTCCCTTAACAACCACATGATTCACTTAACAGCCGCAGTGGTTCTCTTAACCACTGTGGCAAAAAAAGGATGCAAAAGGCGATGCAACTCACTTAACAACTGTTTTGCATTGCCAACAGAAATGTTGGGCTCCACTGCGGTCATAAATCAAGGACTTATATTGTGACACACAAGATGTTACTTTTAGAAGTCAGTTCTGGGATGGAAAAGCTGTTAGTAGTACTGGGCTTTCTAAAAGCTGCTTTCTGTGTCCATGGCCCTCGTTCATTAATGACTGTACTTTGTCACCGATGGCTGCTACTTTAAATTTACTGCCAGGTCTCAAAATGCCACAATGGATAGTCTCCATGCAGATAAATCGATGTACAGTAGCTGTTTTCCAAGACACAGAGAAGCTGCATGTCTCAAGACGTAGGTAGATACGTAGCTACACTGTTTAAATATATTTGCCCTATAGTAGAAACTGGTATTCATTGGAAGCTTTATGCTGAATGCACATCTAATATATGTGTTCATATCCTGGTTCAGCAATAAATTTTCTGCAAATATTCCACATACTTAATAAGCATAAAGTCATGTGAGAGCACATCTCCTTTTGTAAGAGGCCTGCAGAATCAAACCGTAAGTCTGCATAGCATTTTATTACCTCCAGTTGTCAGCTAATGTCTTTGGAAGGATGAAATAAGATTTTCTGTTAGTGTATGCATTTGACATATTGTGAAGTTCTATGTATGCCATTAACTAAAACCTATCCAATAGAATTTTAGAAGGCAGACAATTTGCGTTTAAAGAAAGGTAGCACAACAAGAAATATAACACAACACAAAACATATTAGGGAACAGATTGGCGTTCATATAGAATTACTATTTCATTCATTTCCATTAATTACCATTTAAAATTAATACCCTTTAAGAGTTCCAAAATATATACAGCCAACTATGGCTCTTGCTTTTGTTAACATTTTCTTGTATTTTTTTTAATCTTGTAAAACGTGTTTTCGCGTATGTTTTATTATTTAATATTTTTATGTTTACCTATAGGAACATTTCAAAATGTTAAACTGTTGTCAGAGTTTGTAAGAATAAGAGTGATTGAAGGATTGCATAAATATGTATTGGAAACAATTGTATCATATTTTATATTTTTATTATAAAATTTCTAATAAACCAAGAACAAAAAGAAAATACAATTTTAGCTGTGCAGTGGATAAGACAATAGTGATAATACAAATACTTTCAAGCTTTACATAACTAATCTTTCTTTCTCAATGAGGGCTCTGAGTTAGGGTATTGCTCTTAATTTAAATGAGATTTCCACTACTGGATTTTGAAAAAAAAAAAGTACTTGTGAACTCTCTTGGTTCAATGTTCCTCAACTGTGACAACTTCCAAATCATAATATGTAAGAGTTAGAATGGATCTTGGACATCAGCTACTTATTCTCAATCTTGGCAATCTCCAGGTGTCTACATTTCAAATTTGGGATTTCTCAGCAATGGCCATCTGGCTAGGGAATTCTGGGAGTTGAAGTTTACACATCTAAAAGCTGCCATGATTAATAAACAATGCTCTGATCCAGACTCCATCTCTATATGCCTGATCTGTTCTTCACCTGAAGCCTATTTGTTAGAATGCAGTCATATATGTAGCTGCTGAAGTCCTGTCAAAGTGGATTTCTTCTATATATAGACTATTCCTTTTTATGTTTTACGATTCTTACACTTTCCAACTTTCAAAATTCTTTCATTTAAAAAAAATACTCCGGATTAATTTTCCCGGGCTTTAAAAAAAAAAAAAACTCCAAGGCAACAACACTATATAAATCAAGACACTGAGATTAAAGACAGCAATAGTGTTGCTTTGCAATATCTATCTCTGTGATAATGATCAGACTATACATCTTGCCTGTTTCTTTTATTCAGATTTGCTTAGGAACATACAAAGCCAGATAAGTCAGCAAAGTATCATAATTACATATATTCAAAACATCAGTTTTACAAAGAATACAGAAAGAGAATGCATTGATAAATTTGAACTCTGCAAAAACAGCTAGCATGTAGCTACTTGTTTTACAAATAGCTACCTTGATGTTTAAAATGCTGTTATCCAAACAAAGAACCATTGATTGCATACCAGTATTAACATAGGTTTTCCCCATAAATGTTCTTCTAAGCATAAAGGGAGATTTGACTGTAAAATGTATGTTTGCACTAGTCTCCATTTATCTAGACAGAGGCAACATATTGCTGGTAGAGTGAAAAAGTTGTGGATGGCATATTATACACAAAAAGTATTTTTTGTACTATGAAATATTTGCTAGCATGAAGTTAACTCCATGGGAGTTGTTATGCTCACTAATACACCCAGCAACCTAAGATATACAGGAAAAGCTACAGCCCATTTATCCCAATCTTACCTTATATTTCAGTCCAGTACAGTTTTTAACAGATAATAAGTGACATTTTCTCCAAGACTTTCATTATACAGTGTGAAAATGACTGAATCTTTCCCTGTTTCATATTTAAAGACTTGCTGTGCTCTGGATATAAATACCGAGTTAAGAGACCTCCACCACTTGCCACAGCTCTTCAAACAAAGGAGCCAGCTCTTTTTCCAGGCTTACAATCAGCCCTACAAAGATGGGCAAAGAAGATGAGATGTAAAGATTACCTTTTGTCTCTCAGGCAGGAATAAAAGCAAGCATGGGAAGATAACCATTTGTCTAAAGTGGTGTAGGGTTTCCTGACTAAGCAAGGGGTTGGACTAGAAGACCTCCAAGGTCCCTTCTAACTCTGTTACTCTATTCTATTTAAATTCCATCTTAATCTATTGTTTGAGAAGGGCAATCTCATAATTTACACTATGTTGGCCGAGGAATTCTAGGAGTTGAAGTCCACAGGTTGTAAAGGGTCCACAGTTGCTCACTCCTGCCCTAGATACTTTTTAGAGGTACTAGGGCATCCAGAACTGGCACAAATGGGAGTTACTTCATTTTCACAGTGTTAGGAAGAACTTATTACTTGAGTGAGGAGCGGTATCATTGCTAGCACGACATAGATTTCCTTTTCTATTGGAGGAAAATTGAAATGTTTGGTTCTGCCACCAATGTTGACCAAGGATAATCTGTGAAAACTTTGGTGTAAGGCTTTCCTTAGGTCTAGCTTTTAGTCCTTATGACAAGAATGACCGATTTCAAAATTCTTTGCAAAAATTGGATGTAGCTTAGGGCACAGACCGTATCTTTTAAATCTAAGTATTGAAATGCTGAATACACGGGACTTTTCAGTTTTGAAAATGTACCTGTATTGGCGTTGCTGCTGGCAATAAAACTCACTACCAAAGGAAGTTTATTGAACTGAACCACCTATAAGAAAAGAAATACAACTTCAACATTCAATGTAAGTGTTTTGTTATGGTCAGTTGAACTGTTTGGGTTATATATACTGACAGATGGCAGATTAACAAGTCTCTATTCCTACCCTTAAAGTGCTAATATATTTTGCATATACATTATTCCTAGGTACAAACACACAGGTCACACCTAAATTTAGTCCTTGACTTACAACAGTTCACTTAGTGATCATTTGATGTTACAACAGCACTGAAAAAAGTGACTTATGAGCATTTTTCACTTGTGGCCATTACACTATCCCCATGATGCATAATTTACATTCAGATGCTTGACAATTGACTCACATTTATGATGGCTGCAATGTCCCATGGTCATGTGATCACCTTTTGCAACCTTCAGACAAGCAAAGTCAATGGGAAACCAGATTCACTTAACAAACGTGTTATTAATTTAATAACTGCAGTCACTGACTTAACAAACGTGGCAAAAAAAAGTCATAAAATGAGGCAAAACTCAGTTAACAAATTTCTCACTCAGCAAACATAAACTTTGGGCTCATTTGTGATCATAAATTAAGGACTACCTGTACATAAAACAGCACAATACCCCATTTCAAAACAACTTTCTCATTTCTCTTTACATTGTGTATATATCTTTTATACTGGCTGGGTTAATAAATTGCAATAACTGAACATATAATACTTTGTTAAACAAACTACTGAATCCAGATTCACCTAGCACACAAAACCACAAACCCAGGTTGACTTAATCCCTTAGTGACCTAGGTTCATGCATCATGTCAATTAAACTCTGAACTGTTTAAATTATAGGCACTGATAGATGTTGAACAGACTTTTCTGTGGCACCTGAACTGATCCAGTTCAAAACATTTTTTTTTGCAGCATTTTTACACTTATTTACCAGCTGGTATTTTCACTAACAAGCAACCTTTGTTGGCTAATTTCTTACCTGGTAAGTGTTGTAGTAACAGATTATGCTTTTGTTTTTGGAAAGCCCAAGTTTGCTGCCCTGATCTGTCGCAAGTGCAAATGTTGACAAGAAACCGGGTCGAAGAGCATGCTCAGGGGCATTATCATTGGCAACTAGAAAAATAAGTCATTTTGTGATTGTTCACAGAATAAGCAGGAATGCAAAGCATCATCTTCTTGGACAGCAGTATAAACTCCTCAGCCCTCAATATCCAGACAAGATCTAGTGAGTTTTAAAAGCAATACTGGCTGTCAGAAAGCAGAGGTCAGCTTTCTCTAAACTTGGGTGCAATACAGGCGTGCAGATTCAGCACAACCTTCGAAAAATGGTTCATTCATTTGGAGAGCACCCAAGTTTGGGAAACAGGATTGGGTCTTCCATGAATATGGTACACCGGCGACCACAGCAAGGAAGAGCAAGGAATACTGTGACTTTTGTATCAAAAACCAACCTACTGCAGTCCTCTGTGAAATGCTGTTAATTAAAATTTAGCCAGCTTCCACTATCGCTGGCCGTGGGTAATGATATATTACGTCCCACGGAAGGGGCTCGCAACTTGGGTGTCCTCCTGGATGTACGGCTGTC
>JAEANM010008019.1:0-17298 GCA_017656035.1 Myanophis thanlyinensis | reverse complement strand
TCTATCTCTCTATCTATCTATCTGTGTTACTGCTCCATTCTTAAAAGGATACTTCACAAGCTTGTGTTCCTACACAGTTTTTGTTCAATCCTCCCAAACAGTTACAACTATTGGTTTGTTGGTCTTGTTCATAAATGCTTCCTTTCTTTGAAACCTTAGTTCCTTGTTTTTCCTGATTGATTCTATATTCACTTATATGGAATATATATTCTATATTCACAATATTTGATGCATATTTAGAGTCTCCATGAATTGTTCAGCTATCTTATGTACTTAACTAGAAGTTGGCAGAAATTCTATATCATCCAATCATTCCAGGGAAATTCAGAAATCGATATATCAACAGCTTACAGAAACTCTACTATGGTTTTTATCCATAGTGTCTTTTTCATCACATATTAATTCTGCTGATAGTATAACAAATTTTATTGTTTTCTATTTCATTGTGATCCTATAACACCTTTATTTACTGTAATTTATTAGAAAGAAATAAAGGCAACATGAAATAATGGTTCAATGACAGATCCACATATTCTATTGGAATACAAATCAATTTGACAGTGGTACCAATAGTGCAAATATGATTCAATATTTTATTTTAAAAAATCCAAATTATTTCTGCTCTTGCTCCAAGCAAATACAATGAGCATTATTTCATCATGTAAATCCTTCCACAAATTTCTTTCACTGAGGTTTAAAGCAATTTCATTTTATGAATAATATTCCTTTATAGCTGAACAATATCAGTTGAATAATTTATTCACTGAATTGTACTGCATATTTCTAATAGCAAACGATTGCTTATTCATCATAAACATGCTCATATTTAATAACTTAATATCACTGTATATGATTAAATATAAATAATGTATTTATGTTAGATGATACGTTTCATACATTGTGTGGATTCTATATTTACTTTGAGTGACCATGAGACAAATACAGATTTAAAATGAATAATAAGCAATTTCTGTAAACAATTGTCCCCACATTTAAATACACTTATAAAATGATTTATTTATTTTTAAACAAAAAATGGAAATATTGCTGCATCTCTTGAAATTCATTACCCATTTACTACTAGAATAATAACAGAATAGGCTACAGTGATATAGATGTAGCTTTAGGTAACAATATTTAGAAAAAGGCAAATGGGACCTGGAACAATGTATGAAATAAGGCAGTTGGATGTGAAACAGCATGTTGCCCAGAACTTGAACTCATATTCAATACTCTTTCTGAAGATCCACTGACAAAGTTACTTTCTTGATATACAGTTGTGGTCCATTTCAGCCATTTATGAGACAATTTGGTTCATATGGATCTGATTCTGTATTTTCTTCCTTCAAACAATAGCTGACGCAAACTTAGAATCTCCACATGTGGCACCCTTTTGATGTGTGTATTACATAAAATGGATAATGATGGAATACTCACTTCAGATTCATGAGGTCTCAGATTAAACAATTCCACTTCAGAGGGTTTTTTTTAATTAGAAAGGTTTTGAAAACCATTTACCTCAATCAATGGTGGGATTTAAATAATTTAACAGCCAGTTCTCTGCCCTAATAACCAGCTGAACCAGCAATTCTCTGAATTGCTTAGAAAGTTAACAACTGGTTCTAGTGAATAAGTGCGAACCAGTTGAATCTCACCTCTGACCTCAATCCTTCTAAACCAGGGGTGTCAAACTCAAGGCCTGGGGGCTGGATCTGGCCCATGGGGCTGTATTGGAAATAGTGAAGGACTGGCCTGCGGTGCCTCTGCTAGTGAAAATGGAGTGAAAATGGAGTTTTCCCAAGCTCTTCTTTTCATTGGCAGAGGGTTGCAAGAGGCTGTTACAGGAGAAAATGGAGCTTGGGAGCCCATTTTTGCTGGCTGAGAACTCGGCTACCACAGGCCCCCTGACACGAGTGATATTTAACTGCCTATGCCCACCCTGGCCCCCGAAGTCAAACACAACCCTGATGTAGCCCTTGATGAAATCAAGTTGACACCCCTATTCTAAGCAGACCTATCTCCGTTTCTTTCTTTCCACATTACATAACCTTGTGCCACATCGGATAGTGCTGCAATTGATACCAGTAGCAACAGCTTTTCAAGCTGATCTGCTGTTATAGTTAGGAAGAAAGAGTAGAAATCTGAACAACTTAGTCATAGCATTATATCTTCACTATAGGAAGTGAAAATGGAAGCAAAATTCAAAAAGGACCAATAATTGAAGAATTTTAAAGTGAGGCCGGTTTATAGGAAGACCTCAACTTACAACAGTTCGTTTAATGACCATTCAGAGTTACTGAAAAAAGGTGACTTCTGATTTTTTTTTGTCATAACTACAGCCTTTTTAGCCTCCCCTTCATCATGTAATCAAAATTCAGATGCCTGGCAACTGACTCATACTTATGACCATTGCTGTATCCAAAGGTCACGATCACCTTTTGCAACCTTTGGATAAGCAAAATCAATAGGAAAGCCAGATTCCACTTAATGACTGTGTCAAGAAAGGTCGTAAAATGGGGCAAAACTCACTTAACAAATGTGTCACTTAACAACAGACATTTTAGGCTCAGTTGTGGTCATAAGTTGAGGACCGCCTATAGTTTGGGAAAGTAGATTTGGTAGGATCTTCCAAAACCCCATCACTTGTCAAAAGATGGTATTGTGACTGTTTTGTAAAGCTGCTGCTCTGTAGACTATAGCAGGGGTGACAAACTCAATTTCATTGAGGGCCGCATCAGTGTTGTGTTTGACCTTGGGGGGTCTAGGGTAGGAATGGCCAGGGTGGGCATAGCCAACTTGACATCACTTGTGTCAGGGGCACTTGTCGTGGCCCAAATGCTTTGCCAGTTAAAACTGGCTTCCAAGCTCCATTTTTGGTTGGGATGGCCTCCTGCAACCCTCTGCCAGTGAAAACAGAACTTGGAAGGGTCTCATCTGAAAATAGAAATTGGGAGCCTGTTTTCTCTGACAGATGCATCATGGGCTGGTCCTTCACTCTTTCCAGGGTGGTCCTGCAGGCCGGATCTAAGCACCCCTTGGGCTTTGAGTTTGATATCCCTGGACTATAGAGACTTAAAACAGTCCAGGAAGGACTGGATATTATATGGTCCTAGCTCTTGAACAGAATTAGCTTGTAGTCTAAAAGATACCCTGGTAATTAACATTAGATAAAGATACCCTGGTAATTAACATGGTGCATCCATACAGGTATGATTTAAGTCTTAAATGTTAATCAGTTTTAAGGGTAAGGTCTCTCTGGCATCAGTTTTGTTTCCTTAAAATCAACCAATGCTGTCTACAGTAGGAGTTGTCGCTTTGATTCAGCAATTCTTTGTAAGTGAAAAAAAAAATCCATAGAACATAATTACAGATCTCTGGATTGGAGCAAATGAGTCTAAATTGACTTAAGTGCAAGCTTTGGGGCTTAATCGGAATGTGCAACAGGTTAAAAAGGCAATGAAATTTATTCAGAGCATCATTTTAATCCAGCTGCCCCCAAAGAAAGGATCCCTCAGAGGAATAAAGATATTGTTTGCTTGTTAGGGGCATGCTTCATTAAATATAATCATTACTCTGTTAAATTGGCAGCTGGGAATGTTGCAGTTATTCGACCAAATCCGGTTTTTTTTTTTTTAAATAAAATATTTGGACCAAATTCTCTTCTAAGCTATAAATTCTGCTATTGCATGCTTTCTACTTTTTGCAAATTTATTTCAGTTCTTGAATGAAAGAATACTCACACAATTACATACACTTCTCTCCATTATCAACCAAAAGAAAGAAAGCAATAGAGATATTAAATGAATGACCTTGAATAATATGTTGATTTGCTGTATTGGCAATGGCAGGCTGACAATGCAATATCCATCCTAACATGAGAGGGAGTGGTCATTTATACCATATATTGACAGAAATATATTATAAACATTAATATATTATCAGTGTTCAGTGATTGTTTAATATAACATAAAAACAAGTTTCCAATTAATTTTTAATCCTGTCGTTCTCCTATTAAAACAGATCAACTAAGAAATTGGGGGATAAAAATTGTGTGTTGCTATATAGAGACAATGTTCTTTATCTAAACAAATTGCAATATCACTACTCCTGGATTGTCGTAAATTATGCCTTAGACAAAAATGCAAAACAAAGTGGGAAATTGCAAATGTGCAGATATAATCTTTATAATCTTTTTTTGTGAAAAAATGAAACCCAGCTTCCACAGTTAGACATTTATTTTTTAGGAAGGACATCCTATAAAGTTTGTGAGAAAGGAATTTCATCCTTGTATGAAAATCTACATGATGGAAAAAAATAAGGTGAAAAGATGAAATATTTGCTGGATCAAGAGACGTAGGAATGGACCACTATCTTCCATTTTCTGTTGCCTAGTAGTAATAATTGTAGCTCATGAAATTCTACTTGTCTTCTTGGACACCATGTTGGAGATATCACTGCACATTCAGAGAATATAATTCACCTGCATAAATCTGCTTGGACCAAGTTACATATCAGAAAACAGAAATTCTATGAACCCAATCTAGGTTGGAAAAAAAATAGATCCAGTTCTACCTGACTGCAGATGGATTGGTGCAATTATATAGTCTATTTTTATTTCATGTCCTTTGATAATGCAATCCAATTCTTCACTATTTTTCAGCCTGTAATTATTAGATTTTCTTATCTTGCATTTCTGCCAAATTCAGACTGATGACAAAATTATAATGACTGAAATCTGACATTTTATTTTATCACCTTTCTTTTTAAAAAGTGTTATTCCTTCAATTGTTAGAAATAATTGCGGAACAGTAAAGATCAGTGTGAAATCTAACAAGCTTCAAATGTAAATAAGTAATTGCATAGGAGATGTATTGAGCAAGACAGCAGTGATTTACTGCATTGTCTGCTCAGACATAAAACTACCGGTATACACTATAAAGAAAATAGACTGTAATACGTAAGTTCATGAGCAGGAGGAAATGAAGCACAGGATAAGAAAAAAGAATTAAAAGTATCTAAAGGGAAAAAAATCATGCAACTACTAACATTAATTATATACTGTATATTGCTTATACATAAAAGTCAGAAGCATGATAAATAGTATTTGTAAGATATTAACTCTCATTGATTCTAACGGCAAGTCTGAATTTAATATATTGCTATTAAGGCTGAAGGAGAGAAATATGTTATTGCTATAGCATGCCTGTCCTTAAGGACAAAGCTGCAAAGTCAATATGGCTATATGGTGCTACTAAATATTGGCCAAATCTAGTTTTCCCACACTGAAGGGGATTTGCTCAAATGATACATAGTTTTCTCCTCTTATGCTCACTCTTAACAGTTCCAGAAAATGGGTAGCAATTAGGTAGGAAAAAAAAAGTCATTTTGAAATTTGGTGTAAAACAGGGTTCTCCAACTGGTTGAGGAAACCTATCCATTGTTGATGTTGTTGTTAGTTTAAATAGTATTTATTATATTATTTTCATATAATATTATGGGTTGATGAACAATCTGAAACTTCATGTAGGGGTTAATGAGTTGAAGAGTTTGAGATCTCCTGGTATATCAATGGCCCTTCATGGCCTTGAAGGACAGGAAGAAGAGCTGCTTCCAAGGCAACATTCAGATAAATGGGACTTGAGCCGAAAGCTAGAAAATAATTTGAGAAAAAGGCTCAGACAGTGTAAAGTATGTTGGAAAGATCTTAGAAAGCTGTGCCCAAGAGATACTGGCAAAGGAGTGGTCAACATAACAGGATAACGTACATCTGGATAGTGAGAGGAGCAAGCGATTCTGAAGAGACTCTTGACCAGGTAGGAAACAAAAATAGATGGGCTAATTTTATTTAATTATTTTATTTATTTATTTAAGCTACATTAACAGAATCTTTCAAGGTCTGGAAGTATTGTCTCCTTTATAGCCTGAAAAACAAAGGAGGACTTCTTCTTAGCCTCTTGCCCCACCCACTATCCAGATGCAGGCTATATTTTCCCTTATCTGACCTTTCCTTGGCAAACTTTCTTGGCTCACACTCCCATACCATTACAGACAAGACCCTCCCTTGTTTTTACAAAGATAAATTCAGACTTGCAAGATACTATTAGTCTAGCTGTTAGAATGAAAGTGTCCCTGACTTACATGGCATTGGTTTTTTTCATCTAACCTTTCTTTTAGGGCTGACAATCAGGGAGGCTCCTGCTTACATTCCCATCACCACTTTATGTAAAGATACGTGCTGCTAGAATTTTGTCATGTTGACATCTAATCACTTTGATATGGCCTTGGGGAGATAGAGATCAATAAATTGGGTATTACATTAGCCATCTCTACCACAACACATTCTTTCAATTAACTTTTTCCAGGGCAGACTACAAGGAGGAAAATTTGCCAAATGTTGGTTTCCGTCTCATTTTAAATTATAATACCCTCACCTTGCCTTGGGGCCACATTAGCCATTTGGTGAACAGAATGCAGCAATTCTGCCATTTATTTAGAAAGGAAGATTATTCTCTAGTAACTGTGATTCATATACCAGTCTTAATACCACTTAGATGTTAAAAGACTATACTTTTTCTGTGTCTTGCTCCTGATCTCAGAACATTTGTAATTTCCCAGTTTCTCCTTTTGTTGGTAGTATCTAATTGCTCTTTAGACCAGAGAAGTATTTCATAGGGTGGTTCCCCCCCCCCCCCCAGCAACATGGTAATAGAATTCAACTGAGTTAACCTGAATCTTGACAAGGAATGGACCAGACCCTTTACAGAAAATCATTTTAATTTGTTCCTGGGACAAGGCTTCTTCCACACAAATGTAGATTTACAGCAGCATGCAGATGGAAAATAAAATAATAGAGGAAGGCAAAACATCTAGATTATCCAAATGATATGAATAGGAAACCAATGTAAACACAATAGCAAAAAAAGTGGGTAACTGGAAGAATTGAACTTAAATCAATTATATCAAAGTAATGAGACAGAAATTGAATATTTTACAGCCAGATTCTAAATGCAGAGGCAGCCCTACTGAATATAGTGTAACTTTCTGTAGTACCCAATGTATGTAGACTTATGAGAAGGCATCCAGTATATATTGGAAATATAAGGTATATATAAATATAAGGTTTGTTTTCGTAGATTTTCACGGGTGCAGGTATGCAGGTCTAGGTTTATTCGGGTCTTTTCCTGTGTAAGTTTGAAGAGATTCTCAAACTTACATGGGAAAAGACCCGAATAAACCTAGACCAACAAATATAAGGTTTATATTTATATAAATATAAAATATAATTATTTTTCATAGATCAGTTTTTTTAAAAAAATCAAAAACCAAATACAGTGGTACCTCTACTTACGAAATTAATCCATTCCGAGAGCCATTTCGTAACTGGAAAATTTCGTAAGCAGAGAAGCATTTTACCTTTAAATGCCCTAATCCGTTCCAAGTGGGCAGAAGCAGGCGGGCGTGGCTCCGCAGCGACTCTTCTCCCGCCACCCAGGTGCTGCTCATGATGAAAAGTGGCTCCAGCAAGACAAGCATGTCTTCCATCTCACTTAGAAATCCCGCGAAGCCACTTTCCCCCATCAGCAGAGGGCAGCGGACAGGAGCAGGGGGGGGAGCGTGGCTCCGCAGTGGCAAGCCAGCTCTCCTCTCACTTCCCATATCTCCTGATGGGGGAAAGCCACTTTCCCCCATCAGCAGAGGGCAGTGGACAGGAGTGGGGAGGAGCGTGGCTCTGCAGCGGCAAGCCGGCTTGCCGCTGCGGAGCCGCGCTCCCCCCCCACTCCTGCCCTCTGCTGATGGGGGAAAGCTGAGCCACTTTCCCCCATCAGGAGATATGGGAGAGGAGAAGCCGGCATTGCCGCTGCAGAGCCGCACCCGCCTGCTGCCCCGCCCTCCTGCCCGCCCTCCTCTTACCTTCTTCTCCATGGCTGCTGCGTTCGGCATGCCACGCCTGGAAAGACACGGCGTCAGCCACCACCGCTCCGCCTTCGGCCACCAGCTCGGCCCTGCCGGCTCTTCTTCCGCCTCCCAGCAGCCCGAGAACAAGTACTGAACTGTATACTTGCCTGAGCTGATGGCCTTTCGTATCTTGAAACGTATTTTGTAAGTAGAGAGGATATTTTCTCAAAGACGCTCTTCGTAACTCGAAAATTTTGTAACTAGAGCATTTCGTATGTAGAGGTACCACTGTAAACTGTTCTGAGTAAAGTTACCTTTGCAATTAACTGTTGGTGATGCCGTTGGTGTTCAAATGGTCCTGCAGTTGATTTGGGATTGAACCCAAGGCACCTATTGCTATTGGTACTATCAATCATTCTATTCTTGTTTGCAGGTTTTTCATGTTGTTATCTTCACCAGTTCTTTTCTGTTCTGATGTTTTCAGGTACTGCCATGTCCACTATCTACACTTTTTTGTCTTTTTTATGGACAGTTAAATCTGGGCTGTTATGTGGCAAATGTCAGTTTCAAATCTAAAGACCCAGAGAACCTTAGTTACTTCATTTTCTCTACTATATTTTATGGTCCAACCATAAAAGTTCTTGCTTCAGGCAAAAATAGCAAGTCTTCTAATGCACTGTCATCGTTAATTCGTCTTGCTGTAGTTTGTAGTCAGTCTGTGCAACATTCTTACAGCAGGTAGTCCACTGTTTTCTCTTTGCAGAGGCGGCACTTGCTGTCTGTTGCAGAATTGTCTTCTCAATTCTGGCTTTGTACACATTGTTCTTAAGGCTTGGTCCTGTGCAGCCAGAATTAGCCCCTCTATCTCTTTCTTCAACTTTCAACTAGCCATTGCCAAATCTTGCTGTTTTCTGCTTTGTCTGCTATTTCTTTAGGCTACTGTCCATGTAATACTTTGCCTTTCCATGTCTCTTTTCTCTTCTTCATTTGATCTTTCTTGTAGGCCAGTTTGGTTTCTACAGTACTAAGTAAGCCTTCCAAGTACACTAGCTTCAGTGCATCTTCTTCACTGTCCTTCAGATATTCGTCCAATGTTTTGTTCTGTTTTGTTTTGTGTTGTTTTGTTTTGTTTTGTTTCAAACAAATGATGTACTTGCAACATTTCACACCTGCCTATTTTCCTTGGTAAGTAGAGTCAACATCCTTGCAAAGATGAAGGACATGATTCATTGTCATTATTTTTCTGGTCTTCCTATCCAGGGTTTTTAGCGCTGCTTGAGTATCGTCCACTGTATCTGTATCCAGCAGTGTATCTAATGGCTGGAATTGTCCAGGTGGTATTTCCTCCACTGATTCTAAGATCTTTTTCACTCTTGATGTATTCATTTCTAACCTTCTTCTTTACTTCACTGTGCTTGATATAGTCAGACTGAAGGGTACCAGATATCTATAGTATTTGTCCATACAATGAGGTCTTTGGTGCTTTCTGAGCTTGGTTGTATTCTTGCAGATGTTTCATAAGAGAACTAGGTAACATCATCAGTGCTAGCAGTGAAGTTCAGAGAGCACCAAGGATCCCACAATGCAATCCTAAACTAGAGATTTTTCTTCCACATCCAGAGTTATGATGTTATTTCTATATCTTGATTTATTCAGTTTTCAATATTGTCTCCTATTGATGATAAGGGTAGTTCATTTGTTCAGTCCAGACTCCATTACAGTTATTTGGTTGTGAAAACAGAGAGCGTTAAGCAACAATTCTATTCAGTTGGCCTTTTCCAATACAGTTTCAGATCATCCAGATCAAAAGAGGTGGGATAGCCTGGTAGATATTTTGGATATTTTGATAGCCATAGTTACTTGTTCAGTATTAACTGACAGTAGAATCAGTGCAATATTTATTTATTTATTTAATTTAATTTTTATACCATCCCCTCTCCCGAAGGACTCGAGGCGATGTACAGTTGTCTAAAAAAACACAGAATGAATAATAGTTTAAAAACAAATTAAAAATTAACTAATTTGGGTGGCTGATCATAATTAAAATCCTAATGTGAAAATTAGAAATTTGAGAGAGTAATGATGACAGAGTAATGATGATGGTGAGTGTCCTTGAAAAAAATCTTCTCTTGATAGTAACTTCCCCCAGTCTATAATTATTGACCAACAACTGTTGTCTTCCATTCTGCCATTGAACTTTTGAACAAACCTTTGACTTCTAGTATTTCGATGGACTTGATTATCCAATTATGTGGCAGGGGTCAAATGCCTTCTTGTAATCAATGCAAACTACACTCAGTTTGGTCTTCCTTCTGCTGTTTTCCAAAAACATCTTGTTAATTAGGAACTGATATGTTTTATGGTTCGTCACAGTCAACTAGATGCTTAGGCTAGATTAGACTACCTAGCAAGTCCTTCCCAAAAATCTGTAATATTATTATTATTGTATAACTAGGATTGCTTTTCACATTTGTGAAAACCATGCCTGTAAATTGCCACAACTGCTTGTGTTTGAAAGCTGTCACTATGTACTTCAAAAGAGACTGATTCTTTTCTCTGTAGGGAAAAAAATACAGGGTTTCTGATTACTTTGAATAGCTTTTCCCAACCTCCTTGTCAACATAATTTGATACTTTTGCAGGCAGACATCAAACAACAAAGTTGGCTGCAAAACACCTGGGAGTACTAAACAGGAATAATAATTTCACTCTATTTTATATCCTTTACCAGTGTAATCAAAGACAAAAGTGTATGTTTGTAAGGATGATGCAGAGCCATCAAAACTCATGGGGTGCCAGTCATTGAGAATGTGATTGTATTCAAATGATATGTTTTGCCTTAAAATTGATGCTTATGGCATTACTTGGCAGAATGTAGGATTAAGAATTTAAAAATTAGTAAGAGGATGAGGTCATTTTTTTTCTTTTCCATTTCCATGAGCAACTTAAATAATGTTTTTCTTGAATTATTTCTTTTCCTTGAATAAAGTAGATTATCTAGATCTTTCTCAGTCATGGTTTAAACCTGGATGTGGGACAGAAATGGCATTAGTCATGCTTTTGGATAGAATTGAGAGTACAGCAGGGTTGTCAAACTCACGGCCCATGGGCCAGATGGTCACACGCTGGCCCCGCCCCTGCCTGTTTAGCAAAGGGAGAAAAAGCCCTGCTATGTCACATGATGATGCCGTGACGACACAAGTTTGACACCCCTGTTCTACAGGGTCCATTCCAATTAATGATGGGGAGAAGTCCCACCCTCAGCCCCTAGGGGTCAGTGTTTTCACCTCTCTAATTTTTACATGAGACCATTGGGTGAGCTTATCCAGTACTATGATATCTAGTTGTACATATCTGTTCCTGGAGAATTAAATAATGCTATGCATGTCTTAATCCATTGTCTAGAGGCTGTGAAGATCTGAATGAGGAAAAATAGGTTTCAACTGAACTTTGGCATTACTGAATTGCTATTGGAAATTGAGACCCTTTGGTTGTGGAACTGCACCTTCTTCGGTGCTAGATAGGTTTACATTGCCCTTGGGCAATCTGGGCTTCCTCCTAGATTCACAATTCCTGCTCAAGGAGTAAATGGCAGTCATGACTAGGAAGGCCTTTGCACAATTTTATATTGTGAACCAATAGCACCCATTGATAGATCTTCCATTTTAATGTGCTCTGTATGGGCTTTCCCTTTATCATACAGAACCTTCAACTGATGTAAAATATAGCAGCACAGAATGTTTCGTGTGTTCCATGCTCTTCTTCATGAGCTGCATTGCTTACCATTTTGTTTTGTCCAATTCCACTCCAAAGGTTTTAAAGTCCTACGGCGTATGGGACTGAGTTATTTGAAGTACTTCCTCTCTTCAATTACATATTCACATACCACCAGATCTAGCATGCTGTGGCTTCCATAAAATAATTGCTAAAAACAACAGGGATAGGTTTTTAAATGCATGCTTTTAGGTCAGTGACCTTTTAATAATAAATTTTCAGCTGTACTACTATAGACTGAAGAATTCTTGCCTGTTTTGCTGTTCAGGAATGAAAAATATAACATAAAGTCCATGTCCATTGTTCTCAGGGCCAAATCGGATCAAATTTCTTTTTCAATTGGACAATAAACTGAATATTGTTTTTGGAAGAAAATAAAAGATCAAATGTAGATTTAGAATTACAAATTACAAGTTGTTAATTAACACAGGTATGTTTGTAAATAACAATAATCCACATAGATATATTTAGATTTTTAAAAAGTAGAAAAGGTTTTAAAATTATATTTTTGTTTTTGTAGCCCTAAATATTTGTAGATTTACTACATATCAAATGGAAATATTTCAGACTACAGTGATTTAACTTCTTTAAATTGAGGAAACAAATTATTAGCAGGAATCTTCTAGTATATTGTTCTACAAATGTTTAAACTGTTGAGGCATGAAACTTAACTAAGGACATCAAATACTATTTTTTGAAAAACACATAATCAGGCCAAATTGCTATTTTTCGTGATAGACTAAGATTGTTTTCAAAGCTATAAAAATTTCTCTATTTTAACAACTTATCATATGAAGCTAAATTTCTTTTTCAAAACACATAATTGTTAGTAACTTGAACATTTGTCAAGATTTTTAAAAAAATTCTTTCTTTCAATTTTGTATATAAATTCATCAAAATTTACTTCCACAAGTAAATCTGTGTTGCTAAGATTTGAATCATAAATCACTTTTTGGTAATCTGTTATACATGGATGTGTATGTTAATTTTTCTCTAGAACAGTGCTAATTATATTTACTGTCTTAAAATAATAATGATCTTAGACTAGATTGTAGAGCTGTGAAGGGATCTGAATCAGAGAGAAAGATATGGTTCAGAACTTAAATGAGCTCATATATAGCAGTTTTTCTGCCTTCATACAACTGTCTTCCAGTATAATCAGGGAAGAAGGTATTTTGATTTAAAGTATCCTGACATATACTACGCATTTATCCAGGCATGCTCCAAATTTTTGCCCTTTAGATATTTATATCGCCCAAATAGATGATCAGTTGGCTCTTCACTAATCACTTCCCTTTGAATGATTATCAAATAGGATTTCAACATGAGGGACAGAATCACCTGGGTATGTGTCTAGCAGTAGAAGACTAAAAAGTATCTCAGAAAACACAAAAACAGCAACTGTTTAGTGTAATTATTTTGGTCTTTCACGAGAAGCCTCAGCATCATATATCATGATGCAAAACATAAATTAGGAATGTGCTCTTGCAATCTGAAGTGAGAAACAAAATATGTAAAATATCAGATTGCCTTGTCTACTATTATCTACTATTCAGTAGTCATGCTTATCAGGTTTTAATTTTAAGTACAAAATGCAAACCAACTCTCCATTACTGTTCTATCCCTTCACTTTCATAATTGATTAATATCAAAGATGCTACTGCTGTGATGATAAACTCTGTAAAACAACTGAAAAGAAAACATTCTACTCCGGGCTTTTTCATCTAAGATATTATGAATTCTCTGTCACATAAGAAATCTGAAAATGGGTATCATCCCTAAAAGTTCTATCTCCCAATCAAGTCAATTTCTAAAGTCAAGATACTACAAACATTAGTTACATCCAAGAAATTCCTGCTTAGGTTCCTGTATGTTATCCTCAGCTGACAGTAAGGAGGCTGGATTTGCTATCAGAATTTTCAGTTTCTATCAGAATTTCAGCATTTTTACATCTTTTACTTCCACTTAGTTTTTACCAATAAATTTTGCTTGGTGTGGTGGCCAAGGCTGCAGCATGTCTCAATGACATGACACAGAGCAGTCCTTTAAAAAACATTGCCCATTAAAAAAGGAGTGAAAATACTGACTGGCATGCTTATGATCAAGGGATCAAAATCAAATATTTTCCATGTGTAATAGATTCCTAATTGAGACATTCCTAAACTTGCCGGTTATACTAGGAATACTACTAATATTGACTCGGAATCCAAGTTTGTTAATGAGGTGTACTGATTAAACCAGTGAAGATATTTCCAAGAGTTTTACCTTAAAACCTGTTTATTTTGTTTTGGTTTTTGTAGACAGTCAAATGTTCTGATTAAATGGTTCTGATTTCAGGCTCTCAGTTTGATACAGTTGTTTTCTACAAAGCTGCACCATTTTTTTTTTCAAAAGTGAATTTCTTCTACCACAGTATACCCATTATTCGGGTGGTACAACTGTAATGCTTTCTTCATGGAGGATTCAGCTTTTAGGTGACAAATTAGAAAATAAGTTATTGTTCCATGAAGTCTTACACATCCTGGAGTCTGAAATGACCTCTATGTTCAAGACAGGAATGGAAATTACTTGATGTGTGCTTCAGCTCTTCACACACAGGATGTTCTACCCACCCCAAGGGTACAGCAGACCTAGTTACTAAAGCTGTGCAAAGCATTAGAAAGCAAAACTTCAAAAAGCATGTTAATTCAAGTAAAGCACTGATAAGGATTTTTTTTAAATCTAGAGTTAGACCAGCCAAGTAAATTTGGTTCTCCTTCCATTCCCTCTCTGTAGTTTTCCTTACACTTGCTAGTTGACATGACTATTATTAAAATACTTGTTTAAAGTATAATAGGTTTTATTTATTTATTTTTATCAAACTTATATGCTGCTCCTTTCACTGAAGGCAACACTGTTTGGAAAATGGGTGATGGCAGCTGAAGTTGTTTAGGATGCCTGAGTTACAAAAGATAGGAATTAACCTCTATGAAGACAATTCTTAAAATGTATTCTCAAATGTTCTCAAAATGGGATTTGGGGATCCCAACATCTTTTCAAAGGTCTGAAAATAAAATAAAGTAAAATGAGTTTAAATTTCTAAATATTGATAGAAACTAGCAAACATGCACAAAGATCTTTGAAGTCTTCTTTAAGAAAAGGATCTTGAGACTAAAATGTTTGAGAACCACTGATCCCCAGACCAGTTTCTTGGATGAAAAAGCAGGATATAAATCTCTTATGTATCATTTACAGGATTATGATTTAAGTCAACTCCAGCAACCTGACACTTTGGAACCAGATGCCATCAAACCTGTTGGAATAAGACGACTTGATGAAAGACCTATTCATGCAGAACCTCAATATCCAGTTAGATCAGCAGCTCCTCATCCTGGGGACATTGGAGACTTTATTAATGAGGTAAATTGAAAGCTGGAGATAGAGGAAAAACATGTTTTTAGGACCACTAGGCTCAATCTGATTATGAACAGCATAATCAGAGTACTGATTATGAACAGCATAATCAGAGTACTGATTATGAACAGCATTTATATCTAAAGAATAATGATTTTAAGGAATAGTTGATAGTTACAATGTTGCAGATATAAATATGGCTTTCAACTTCAAAAGCATTTAATTTATTTAAATGGAAAACAAATGAATCAATTAACTTTTCTGTATTGGTATTAGTCATACTAATATTTGTACTAATATAAAAAAATATTTGTAGCTAAAGCTTGAACTATGGAGTCCTTGAGGCTTGGAGCGTAGTTATTTCCTTTTAGACATTTGATTGCCAAACTAGGTAACATTATTAGTGACGAAGTTACCTGGTTACCATGTCTCCAAGAAAATAGTGAAGCTTAGAGAGCACCAAGGACCCCACAGAAGCTGTGGGAATAAAGGAGACAAATGGCTCTTATTTGACATCATAAAGATACTGTAACTTGTGGACTTAAATAAGACTTCATAATACAAGAAAATGTACTTGAATCATCACAAATCCCATCATTTTGATAACACAAGGTTTTATCAATTCACTGCATTTTAGTACAGTTCAACACTTGCTGAATTTTCAATAGGTGGGGTTTGGGATCAATTATCTCTATTTGTCATCAACAAATGGGAAATTGTATCAAGAAATTATGTCCTACTAGCTTTTTTTAACAACCTGGAGAGTGTTACTTTTTCAAAATTAACTTACCTCTTTAGACATCTGTGAAATATTCTTTTTCAGTGTTCTGTTTAAATTTTTATATCACATTTTCTGTCACACAAACATCAGCTGTTTAGAACATGAAATGCACAAATTTTAGCTTTCCCATAATGCAGATTATGAGCCTTTAGCCAAACTTTGTAAAACTAGCTTTCAGGACTTTTTTTTCCTAACAGGCAGTTTGTACATGAAGTACCTTTTCTAGAACATAGATTTTTTTTAAAAGTTTTATGCTATAAACTCAAAATAGCATAAGAAATTGTACATCATCCAAGGCCAGCAATGGACACTGAACTGAGAGACCATAGTTTTCCAGTTTGACAAAAGCTAAAAAAATATTTCAGTGTAGCTTATTTTAAAACAATAGAACTTTAGTGTTTTAAAAAACTGCAGTTTATTTGCAAAGGCTTTTGACTGTCTAGATTCCAAGCAAGCCTTATCAATTACTATAAAGCACAGAATTGAAGTGACAAATTGCACTTAGGGTTTTCTTTGCAATATATGTTTGGAATGTTTCTGAGATTTTTGTAGTCAGTATCTTGAGTGTGCAAAGATTAAAAAAATGTCCTCAATTCTGTTCCAAATTGTACTTTTTTTTTTTTAAGTATGAAGGAAATTGACATGTATGTTTATGTGGACAGATGAAGCCTACTTGTTATTTGCATCTAATTTGTAAACTTAATTCTTCCTGGTTCTTGTTTAGTTTTCAATTTAAAAATTCAAGAGACACACAAGATTGCCATTTAACTCACAATAATGTTTTCATGCAGCTATTAATAATGTACAATGTGTTAAATAGCTAAAACTGTTGAACTAAAATGAAAGGAATTTTTATCTGGTGGATATTCATATTCACATGGCATTCTTTGACAGTATTTATTCTTGTTGCGTAGACATAAGGTGTTCCAATCTCTTTAATGATTAGAAATTATATCGAGTGAGAGAGAGGCAGGAAGGATAAGCAAGTAATTATAGCTCTCCTTACACTTCAGTTATTCCTGGACCTGCTGCTAATCCAGGCATTTTCTCATGGAGTAATCAAGTTTGGATCTACATAATTTATGTGAGAAATGATTGGAGTGTTCTTAATTTCTTTCTTATAGTTTTTCTCCTCCTAATTGTTTACAGGGACTTAAAGCTGCAGACAACGACCCTACAGCTCCTCCGTATGACTCTCTTCTAGTCTTTGACTATGAGGGAAGTGGTTCCACTGCTGGATCTTTGAGCTCCCTCAACTCTTCAAGTAGTGGTGGCGAGCAAGACTATGATTATCTAAATGACTGGGGTCCACGTTTCAAGAAACTTGCTGATATGTACGGGGGAGGTGATGACTGAATGCCATAGTGGCCAGCGTTGCATTTGGACAAGTACAAACCTTTTCACTGGTATTCCCAACAAGCGTACAGAAGCTAGGCTTTAACTTTGTAGTCTACT
>JAEANM010008018.1:3908-17298 GCA_017656035.1 Myanophis thanlyinensis | reverse complement strand
TTTGAAATTAAATTAAATTAAATTAAATTAAACTAAACTAAACTAAACTAAATTAAATTATAAATAAAAACCAATAATTTTGAATTTTTCTCTTCCCTTGCAGAAAAATAAGTGCAAGGAAATGAGAAATTACTCAGGAGGAGAACATAAACAAAGCATGACTAACTCCTACTTACTAAAGCTTATTTTCCATTATAACACCATCTCCACAGCACACCATTCAATTCAATCTCACTGGATATGATATCAAGACCTCTGTGGATAATAAGAAATTTGCTAGCTGAACAAGTAGGCAGAGGAATCATCAAAAAGTTCAAGTATCCAAGGTCTTACCTCTAGTTGTTCTGATGAGGCTACAGGTACTGTTATCTGCTGTTCCAGATTGCCAATTTCCCGTAGGGTATAGGTTTGTTCATTCTCTTCTAGAACTATATCTTCACGGAGATTAATCCATAAGATGTGAGAATGTTTCCTCTTTGCATCTGTCAGGTAATTCAAAACATTCCCAATTGCCTAAACAAAAGAACAGTTGCAATGGTTTTAAAAAAGAAAATCAAGTAATTATCTACAAAGATCTACAGATGATAAGTCTTGACTTCCTATCTCTTAGACTATTACAAATACATCAAATGAATAAATCAAAGAACTATAGAGAACTTTTCAGCTTCGGTTGTGTCTTTCAGATCAGCTTTAATAAGAGGCCTCCTGAAGTGAATTTAGTGGAACAGGAATCTCTGAAAGACAAATGAGCAAGGCAGGCATTCGAAACTATTTTTGGCCTTGACCATATGAGGCAAAGTGGAGACCGGCACATGGGACTGAAAATTCTGATAATGGCCAAGTCAGTGGGGAAAAAACATGACTTTCAAAAAATTCCACAACTGTTTTCAAGGTGTATCAGAGAAACGAAAAAACTTCTATTTCACAGTATATTACTGATTCTGATAGATTCCTTTACGATGTATTTCTGATTCTGCTAGATTCCATTAAGAGTGGAGTGGAGTGGAATGGAATGGAATAGAATTCTTTGTTAGCTAAGTGTGATTGGACACACAAGGAATTTGTCTCTGCTGCATAAGCTCTCATTGTACATACAAACATAAGCTCTCAGTGTACATACATAAGTTATCTGTGTACATACAAAAAACAAAGTGGCAAGTCATAGATCATAAATCATAAGACACAATCAAAACTCATAAACTACAAACAGGAAGTGGTAAATCATAATATACCAATAGAAGAAGGTAGCAGGGAAGATGATAAATATGAGAAGATAATAATAGAATAGAGCCCTACTACATGGTTAGATATCTTTAGACATAAGATAGTGTGGTGGGAATTAGGTGTTTAGCAGAACGATGGCATGTGGGATGGAAACTGTGTCTCTTTGTGTCTGGTTGTTTTGGCATGCAATGTTCCATAGCAGCGTCCTGAAGGGAAGGACTTGAAATGTCTAGGATGTGAGGGCTCTGTAGATATTTTCTCAGCCCTCTTTCTGGCTTGTGCTGTATACAGGTCCTTAGTGGAAGGCAGGCTGGTTGCAATTAAGTACCAAATTGGAAAATCTAGAAGCATTAGTGTTCCAGTTTGGGAATCAAGTTTGAATTGACTTGGTCCCAACAAAATCTTTTTCTGGAAAGCACACTTACCTTGGAGTTGGGTTGAGCCATTCCATAAACAGGCATTTTAGGAACCCTCCGGAAGTTGGCCACATTTATGTCTTTGACAGTACTAAGAACATCTGGAGAAAACCGTTCATCCACAACCTACAGCAGTGATAAACTTATGAAGTCTTTGTTCATTTTACATACAAACTGAACATTTTTTTTATTTCTATCATGGAAAAGTTTTTTTTCATTCCATGAAAATTCCAAAGGAAGGACAATAATAACCACAGTTACATGAAAGAAAAAACCCTGCTTTTCTGAGACACACAAGCTTATTGTATTCACTGCAAATAATCATGGAAGAGGTAAGGTATATGTGCAAAGTTTGCTGAACCCTTACAATTTTTTTAAAAAAATTGCTTTCCTTATGAATTCAGGGGAGAATCTTAAGAACTTGACTTTAGAGATTACAAATTAATTACAAATTAAGGCAACTGAAAGGAACAAACAGTCCTAGCTCTGAATTAAGCTCAACCTCAGCAACCAGAATATTGCTATAATAGTCTATTAACTGAACTATTTAGCACAATGACTCTCACACAGTGAAAGGAACACTAAGAAAGATATCCAAAGATTAAGAAGATACAACACAGGACACTCACCAGGACCCGTACTCCCTTAGTTATGTGTTCTGCTGTAATTGTAACTTCTGACAGATTCATGTTGGCTTGAAGTCTATATAACTCAGGGTGTCTGCAGATCCATCTACTGAAATTGAGAGCAAAAGCCAAGGGATACTGCCAGCCCAGAAGAAAGAAGAAAAGGACAATTTCAGGAACAGATGGGGGGGGGGGGGGATAGGGTGATCCCAAGAATTATATTCATCATCACTTCAACTCATCAAAAGGTCTGGTTTCCAGGCCATTGAGGTGCATCTGTTTATTTATTTATTCCTTCATTTGGTTTCTATAGCTGCCCATTTCATTCACTGACTCTGATTGCAATTCAAATAATATGCTATAGTTAAAACAACAGAAAACAATAAAGACACCCAAAACAAATATACAAAACAACTGAAATACTTTGCCAGTTAACAGTACAGCCAGGAAACAAGGCTCTGGATCCATTCAGCACCTAAGACTGTGAACATAGCCAGCTATTTAGGGCCTTATAAAATACTGACAGGATTGGGGCCATTCTGATCTCCAGAGGGAGGATGTTCCATAGAGCCACTGTGAAAAAAGCCCATCTTCTATCCCTGCCAGTTGATACTCTATGGTTGGCATATCTGAAGCAGTTCATTCTGCTAGATCTAATTGGAGGAGTAGAGACTCTTGGAAAAAAGTAATCTCTCAGGTAATCCAGTCCCAAGGCATGTAGGGCTTTAAAAGTGAAAACCCAGCATCTTGAATTGCACCTGGAAACATACCGGTAGTATATTGCCTTCCATTTCCATTCATCTAACTTCTATATCAGGATAGCCTGGGCTGAAGATAAATATTTAACAGGCATCTAGAAGATGTGACAGAAGCTGCCTGACAAATTTCAGGGGATATGATATTCCATGGTACAAACACCAGTGCAAAAAAAAACACAACCCAATAACAAAAAGGCAACCTGTCAGAAGCCACAAGATGGCACTCTGAAGTTTTCAACACACCCAGCAGGGAAGCAACTCAACTAGATTTAGTCAAGCAAATTTCCATCAGGTAGCCTATTCAGAAGTTGATGCAGGTCTTAGATATGACAGCTAAGGTATTATTTACAACCCACATAACTCAAGAAACTGAGTGTTTACAGTCATTAAATAGATGTTAAAAATAAAATAAAATGAAATATATTAAAATAATAAAACAGTAGTGACCTCAAATTAATAATGGAGAGGCACAGATTTTCAGGAACAATAATTAATCATAGACAGGCAGTAGCTATTAAGTTCCAACAATACAATAAAAAGCCAGATCTTCAAATGGCTCCAGAAAGAAAAATAATGTTCATATTAATCTGGCTAACCACCATAGCAAAGAAGACATTTTGAGATACTTCCATCAAGAAGCCATGCTGACCTTAATGTTCACGTATATTCACAATCATTTAGGATCTTAAACGTCATTATTAAAAACTTGAAGTCTGACAGGAAATGTACAGGTAGCCATTGAGTTTCCTTTAACCTGGTGTGACACACACACACACACACAGTCTCTAAAAAAACCTACATCACCTCCAATTTCTGGGATAACTTTATGAGTAGCCTCATGTAAAATGCTTTGCAACAGTTTAATCATGTGAGTATAAGAACATGTCCTAATATGGCGAGACCATTGCTATCTAAGACAATCAATCACTCGCAGCTGGTCAAACACATATATGGTTATGAAAACATTTGGATCTTAAGCGGCAAGTGATCCAGAAGAATGCTAACCCTACATGTCTACTCTTGGTGGAGTGCAATCTCATCTAGAATTGGAAATTTTTATCAAATTCTTGGAGCTGCAGGCAATCAATCCATAGTACCACTACCTTATCAAGATTCAATCATAGCTTATTCTTTATCCAGTCCATTGAAGAATCCAGACATGAATCCAACAGCTTCATTGTCTCATCTGATTTTAATGTCCAAGGGAACAAATGATGGATATTGTCCACTTATTGTTGGTACCCAAATTCTTTGTATGACTTCATACAAACACTGCCACATTTATGTGCAGACGTGTCACTGGTACTCAAGTTTTCTTTTATTAGTCCTTCAAATATTTAACATTATATATATTTTAATTTAGTACAATTGAATATTGTTCAAGTGATGATGCTGGCAACAAAAAGCAACTGTATATAATACTTTGATTTGACAGATCAAGATCAAAGTTATTGCCATCAAAAAGCAATTATGAAAATGTCTTACCATCACTCTATCAAAGAAGACAAGGAGTTCCATGTTCACATCAATTCACTGGTAGAGCCTGCAGCTTTTATCACAATATTTGTGTAAAATGCTTTAGGACAGAGCTCATAAATCTGATATCAAACTTCTAAAGGTCTGCCTCGCATACTTACAGTAACTGGTTAATGGACCTGTAGCTTGATGAGTGAGGTACACGGATTTTTCAGTTGTACTACTTAGTTTATAGAATAAAGAACTGTAACATGAGAAGGCATGATGTGATTCTCTACTATTGTCAGAACAAGTGCCATTTCACTCACTATTAGCCTTACTGGGTACTGAGTTAAAGGCAGATGAAATTTAGTTATATCTGAACATATGGAACTAAACCAGGGGTGTCAAACTTAATTTCATTGAGGGCCGTATCAGGGTTGTGTTTGACCGTGGGAGGCCAGGGTGGGCATAGCCAGCTTGATGTCACTCTGTCAGGGGCGCCTGTGGTGGCCCGAGCACTCTGCCAGAGAAAACAGACTCCCGAGCTCAGTTTTCGACTGCCACGGCCTCCTGCAACTCTCTGCCAGTGAAAACGGAGCTCAGGAGGGAGCTCCGTTTTCACTGGCAGAGAGTTGCAGGAGGCTGTGGCAGTCTAAAATGGAGCTCCAGAGCCCATTTTCACTGACAGAAACACGGTGGGCCAGTCCTTCGCTGTTTCCAGGGCAGCCCTGCGGGCCAGATCTAAATACCCTGTGGGCCAGATCTGGCCCCTGGGCCTTGAGTTTGACACCCTGAACTATACCCTGATAAATCATGAATGGAAAGATTGACCTTTGAGACAATTCATAGCCAAACATGATTGTTATGAGTCACTTGCCTGTAGCAGGGACTGGAAAGTGCACACTGCAAGATGATGATTCATAAAGGTATGCTCACCTGTTCATGAAGATAATAATTGAAAGTGATCAAGAAGAAATAGCGTTCAAGTCTCTGTAATGTCTTCTGAAGGAAACACTCTTTGGTGCTATTCTTCTATAACACAAACAGATATAACAATCCAGGTAATTGAATATGACTTATGGAATGCTAAATTGAAAATGTACACTTTTCAGCATCGAATTTATTCCAATGAACCAACTATATTTATGCATATATTTAGAGAAAGATGTAAATAAATGTGTAAATTTGCCTCTCAATGTAAATTATTACTTAACACTATACTACAACTAACACACCCTAAATATCTTTGAAAAAAATAATTTAGCAGTATAATGCTTCTCAAATCAGGATGGCATTACAGATACATATCTATGATTATTTTTTAGAATTAATTTTAAAAAATGATAAGCAAGCAAAAAAACAGCTTAAATTATATTTCTACAAATCTAACTGAGCCTCAAAAATCTTAGAAAATAAAAAAAAACCAAGGGGAGTACAAAATATTATAGTTTAAGGAGTTGTCAGCAAATTGGTATATGGTTATGTCACTGCGACAGGCATCTTGTGAATAAATGAATCTCTCAATGGCCATGTTTTTTTAAGATTCCAATCAAGATTGGGGATTCATGTTTAAGATCATGATTTTTGAACAAAGACAACTGCCAAAGATCTCTATTATTTGGGTAACCCAACTTTGGAAAGTGCCATTGTCCCTCCAAGAAACATTAGAGCACTATCACGGTCTCCATTATCTGTTACAAACTGTATCCTCCTGTCAATTTCCGTGACATAACCTAAACTCAGCGACAATGTTCTATTAATACCATATCATTAATTTCAAAACTGTGTGGCAATTTAGATAAAATAATTCTGCTCTACCTCTAGTTTTTTTTTTTAAATCACATTGGTTCTGTATGGCTCTGTATGGATGAAACAGACCTTGAACAAATGCAGAGAGGCTTCATTTGGTTTTGAAAGAGAGATAATTTGGTAAGGATCCATTGGAATCTTAGGTTATATAATTGCCTTTAATTAATATTTACTTGTTATCCTCCAAGACAAATCTGCCCTGAAGTCATTTATCAAAAGGATTTAAAAAATGCAATTAGAAATATTTTCCTGCACAGGCTATTTCTATCCATTTGTTAAAATAAATTATTGTGATGGCACAAATCCAACTATTCAAATCTACTTGCTTTCACATGCAGAAATCTACAACTGAGTTTTAAAAATAGTATTTATATCATGCTTTATGGTTTCCCTTGAAAGGATATTTACTAAGACTTTATTGTGCATTTAGATATGCATAAAATATATATTCTATAAAACCTGCTTTTATTTATTAAAGAAAGACTGCAAATGTCCATAACTTGTATACAACCTACCACATAAAGATAGTATAACAATAAATTGTGGATATGTGCCAGGTATTGGATATTTGGTCTAATTTTTGTAGCCCCATAAAGTAACAAGAACAACAAGAATTCTATCAGCCCTCATTTGGCTTACAGACCTGCCATGTGTCACACAGATATATTTTCTGCTGCTTTTCACAAGGATGACAAAAGGATAATTTCCAAGAAAAAAATTTCCATTGTTTAAGAACAGCTGTTGCTCTCCTTGAGTTTCCTATAAACATTAACTGTGTTTATAAGTAAAATGACTTCCAAAGGCTGATCTTTAGAGCAGGTGAAGACATACACTACATGCTGTGAAGGCAACCTGAAAATCACTTCAAAAGAAAAGCTAAATTATTCTCACTGCTCAGAAGAACAAAATGAGAAGAAGATCCCAGCAGGTGAATTTCAACTTGAAGAAAGAATCACACGTCAGGGTAGAATTAGTAGACTACTCTCCAAAAAGATTGCTAAGTCCAGAATAATTCACAGATCTCGGAAAATATTATTTAGCACATTTCTATATTACTTTCTATCAGGAGTTTGGATGCAGTACAGGTAGTCCCCAACTTAGAATGACAATTCAGTCCATTTCTGTTGCTAAACAACACAGTTTTAGCTGAGTTTTTCCCCATTTTACAACCTTTCTTGCCATAGTTGCTAAGTGAATTATTGCAGTTGTTAAGTTAGTAATGTGGTTGTTGAGTCTGGCTTCCCCTTTAACATTGCCTGTCAAAAGGTCATAAAAGAGGATCTTATGATCCTGGGACATCGCAACCCAGGGTGAATATAAATATGGATCAGTTGCCCAGTATCTGAATTTTGATCATGTGATCGTGAACATGCTGCAACAATTGTAATTGTGAAAAATGGTGATATTGCTTCTTTCAGTGCCATTGTAGCAATAGATTTGTATACAGCTTTACAGTGTTTTACAGCTCTCTGTTAGCAGTTTACAGAGTCAGCATATTGCCCTCAACAATTTGGATCCCCATTTTACCTACCTCAAAAGGATCGAAGGCTAAGTCAACCTTGAGTCTAGTGAGATTTGAACTGCTGGCAGTCAGCAGAAGTAGCCTGCAGTATTACACTATAACCACTGCACCACCATGGCTCCTAACTCTGAACTGTCACTAAACGAATGGTTGTATGCTGAGGTCTACCTGTAGATACTATTTTTGCCCCTCATTGAAACCAGGTGAGTTTGTAAAGGAGTTTATTCAAAAAATGGGTGACTGCCCTAAACTCCATCTATGATTAAGTAAAAGTTAGAATTTTAGCCTCCCTTTGGGCTGGCTCTATCACTAGGCAAAATAAAGCAGCAACTATTGGCTGGCCATCCTCCTGCCCCATTTTTTTCTGCTGATCTCCTTGATTATTTCCTTCCGCTAATGAAGAATAGAGTATGCAGTGCAGCTGAATCTTTGACTCATGAGCTTATTCTTATGCGTTGTGAAGAATGCCATCTGACCATAGGTATAAATGGTTACTGGTCAAACTTCTGTATGTGAAATGGGATGGTACTGTTTGGTCTTCTATTGTGCAATACAGTAGGCTCTGAGTCAACTCTGACATGCAACTACTTCATCAAACTGTTGGCAAAAGATGAAGAATTTTGAGCCTCTTCTAGTTACCTTAAGTAGAACCAAGACTAAGAATGTAAAAAGACTCTTCCTTGATTAAATTTTCACCTATCACCCAGCAAGGTAAGCCAAGTGACTATAGCATGCCTCCATCTTTCAAACAAAGGAACTACATGGGTTAGTTGGGAACATAACACTAAATATCCTGCACTGAAGAAGTTAGCCATCCTTTCAACATCTTGTTAATCCATTATAATAATATACATTTTTAAATGGATGAACTATTCCCAAGATTAGAGATCCCACAGATCTCTATAGATCTTCAAAAGAATTCCTCCCCCCCCCCCCCAATAACTTTGTGCAATAACAAAGTCTTGAAAAACTTGGCAGTCTCATGATGTTTCAGCCATTTTTAAGTATTAAATGAGGAGGGAGGTTTTCTATGTATGTCATAAGGGATGTCACAGGAACTTGGAGCCTTGAGGAACTGAATTACTGACTCCTGCAATACAATGAAATCAGGCTGAAACACCCAGAGAGAAAAAACAAGACAAAGACCTAACTAAGGCATATAGGCTATCGGGTACAGAAAGTTCTCCTGATGGGTTTAAGAGTCACTCTACAACTTCCTTCTCATGCCCAGAATTAGGTGGTTCAGAGAGGGTGAGGCCCAATTCCACTTTAAATATGATACCTTGGAAGGATAATCAATTACAACAGTGATAAAACAATTAAGAGCAAGGATTTTGCATCTTCAACTCTCAAGAGTTCACTTGGAAATTCAAAATAGTTTTGTGATATTCTGGATAAACATTTATCCAGTGGAAAACTTTCTGACTTTCAGGACAAACAGTTCTTTGTTTATAGTCATCTTTTACACCTCAAGAATTTATAGTCTATCCTGTTTATATGTCTTTAGGCATGGTGGGAGGAAGGAGCTTTTAAAAGGACAATTAAAGCCACATGTCTCTCTTTTAGCTTCCTTTTTCAATTTTACAAAGTATTTTGTCACTGCTTGATGATGCTACACATTACAGAAAACCACTTATCTCATTCCAACAAAAATTAAAAGAATAAACTAATTGGCTGACTGAAATATTCATGATGAACAATAAAAGCAACAACTTACTTGGGGTAATCAAATGTAAGTCACACTAAATCACAAAGCTACAGGTTGGCTAAGAAAAGTAAAGTGCATGAAAGGCTTCACAGAATATAGCAAGCCAATAAATAAAATAGCAAGCTGAAATAATGAGCCAATTCATCATTTTTCTTAAGAGAATTTCTGAACTTGAGGATTAGCATCACTTTGGCTCCACCATTCTGCATTATGATCATTTCTGTTGCCTTGGGCATCTACAAATGTTTAGTCCAACCCTAGAAATCAAAGATTGCCAGCCTCACCATATATGAAGAAGGGCACCTGTTGCAAGATCTGCAATTTAAGTATCCAACTGCTATTCATACACTTTTCCAATAAAACTTAAGCATTTTAATTGGATTGTAGTTAAGAGAGCCTCATTTTCTGAAGAAGACAAATCACAGTCACAACAGTCATCCAAACTATAAATACATAAATCACTGTGGAGAGAACTTACTATAGGTAGTCCTCAGGTTATAACCGTAATTTGAACCCTGTAATTATGGTCATAACTGTGTTGGTCATATCATGAGACTGGACCTCATTATGACCTTTTTTGTGGTGCTTGTTAAGTCAACACAATGCTTGTGTGGTGCAGTGGTTAGAGTGAAGTACTACAGGCTACTTCTGCTGACTGTCAGCTACCAGCAGTTTGACAGTTCAAATCCCACCAGGTTCAAGGTTGATTCAGCCTTCCATCCTTCCAAAGTGAATAAAATGAGGACCCAAACTGTTGGGGGCAATATGCTGACTTTGTAAACCAATTAGAGAGGGCTGTAAAGCACTACAAAGTGGTATATAAGTCTAAGTTCTATTGCTATTGTTATGAGAATACTATGGCCATTAAATAAACCTATTGTTCACTAGGGAGCAGAGTTTTTGCCCGAAGCAAACACCAGTTCCTGACAAAAATGTCATAAATTGTATTTTGGGGGGGGGGGGGGGAAGAGGACATCAGAACCATGTAACCAGGATGTAAGTCTCTTTTTCAAGGTCAAGTGTAACTTTGAACAGTTGTTAAGCAACTACTCATAAACCAAGGCCTAGTACCATGGATTTTGTCACCATTTAAAAAGCACTAGTAATACCTGTTTTTGATAATCTTCTCCAATCCCTTCCAATTTTCTCTTGTATTCATAGATGACTTCCTTCACATCATGCATTTCTGAACATAAGGTAATGGCAGCATCCACCTTTGAAGGCCAAACAGAAAATGTCAAAATCTATTGAGAGAGAGAATTTCATTCCCTTCAATCATATTTCTATTTTTATCAGTGTCCTCCATTAATGATCATCTGGAATCTTTTTTAACTGAAATGAGACATGGACAGCCACAGGCATCATGTGGTCCTTCATTCTCTGTACATTTTCAGAATTTTATACCAGTTAAGTAGGATGGGAAAACCTCAAGAAATGTAGGACAGTTTCTAATCATTTCTGAGGGAGATGGGTGGTTAAGAAATATGAAATATAAATGAATTAAATAGTTTTATTTATTTTATTTATTTATCATATTTATATACCGCGAATATACCCCCTCGAATAAGTCACAATGGACCTGGCATTGCATAACATCAGCCGAAGACCCAAGGATTGAGGACACTGACCACTCAGGGAATGGGAAGTAATTAGGGGGTCGGAGCGCGCCACCGGATATAACCACTGGGGGCGCACCCCCCGAACTTGATATGGCCCCCTATACCCGCCATAGTTGCCCCTCCCTCCGACTGTGCCAATACAGTGCACTTCCGCCACAGAACATCCCCCCTTCCTTGACCCGAACCACTAATTTCTCGACCTTCTCCGACGTGCTCCACCCTTGGTCTGGCCTTAACCTCTAACAAAGGGCCCCCCACCCCCCAACCCCTCCCTAACCCTAATTTAAAAAATCATCATTAAAAACCCAACGGGGGGTAGATTTAGCAGGGGCTCAATCCCTAGTGTCTCTGCGCCAGTATTTAAAATGTTCGTGTCCATCTTCCAAAATCACTGGGGGCTGGTCAGACAGAGGCCAAAATGCCCCAGACCGTCCCTGATCAAATTGATAAGGTTGTGGCCAAGGCTGCGGCCAAGGCTGCCCCCCCCAGGTTCTCCAACTTGCCCCATTTTTCAGGGAGGGCAGAGTTGCTAGGGCCGGAGATGTTAAAACTGTTCTCATAGGTGTTAAAAGTCTCGGCTTCCAGCCAGGTCCACCAGGCCACAGACATGCTCCAAATCTCTTACAACCAGGCCGGCAAGGCCGCGGCCACCCCCCCCCCCCTAGTATTCCAAGGAGGCCGAAAACGCCGCCACCACCGTGGGAGAGGCTGGAACCAGGCCAGATCGATCAGGCCACACAGATATTGCTGCCATCGGAAGCGCCGGCCTCTGGCCAGGCCGTGAAAACACCGCCGCCCTTACAGCCGAAGAAGTTGAGAATGCCGGGGGCACCCTCGCTGTTCTCAGAGGTAATGGCCCCCAGCCGGACCGCGGAAACACTGTAGGGGGGCACGAAAACACCGCCGTCCTCCAACTCGCCTCATTCTCCACCGCCGCCAGCTCCAAGGCTGACCTCGCCACCGCCGTTCTCGCCGCCACCGCTGCCGCCCTCACCGACCTCACCCTCGCTGAACTCACCGCCCCCTGGCTGGAGAAATAAACCAGCCGGGGATTCGGCTGGGAGCAGAGCCCTCCAGGGGCAGATGGACACAGCCCTTGAGGGGGTCGGGGGGGGCCAAAACATGCCCGGCAATCGAGCCGCCGCCCCCTCCGGTCTACTCTGTCTGCCTCAGCCGGCGCCATCATCAGCAACAAGGCAGCAACAAGCCAGGGAAGAGCCAGCCAGACCCGACAAACAGGGGCACACCCGCGTCGCTCCTCCACGATCTTCCGTGCTGCTGTCAGCAAAGTTGATATTTTTCAGCAAAATTGATGTTTTTTTAGCAAGCTGCTGCTTGAAAGAAACGGGAGAGAAACGCGGAGCGGAGCGAAAAATGCCGCCGCCATCTCCCTTGGCACATGTGCAGGATTCACTTTTTGGAGAAGAAAAACTACCAATTTCTTCCCCCTTTCAAAAATGCACCCCTTTTCCCCTATACGGAAAATGCTGACATAAACACAGCTAAAATGAAAAATGGCATTTGAAAAAACATCAGCATAAAAAGCTTTTTAACACTGAAAAATAGACAAAAGGGTAAAGAAAAACTACCAGTAGTAATGAAGTTTTAGCAATTTAATCCCTTACAGGGCCAAATTAACTATTATACTATACATGCTAAAGAATTCTTCCACCCAAAATGGCACCCAAAAATTCCACTCAAAAATTTATCCTACTTTACTTTTTATATATAATAACCACCCACTCCCATGTCTTCAGACAGCTTCTTCAATAAAATATATCACCATTTTGGACAGCTTTCCCCAATCTCATAGCCTCTTTCAACTCTGAATATTAGGAATTCTGAGAGCTGCAATCCCAAAACCTCTGGATGAATATCCAAGTTGAGGCAGGTTGACTTATTGTCTTTCTAGTCATATTTCAATATTTCTTTTTGTACAATCAGGCTATTTTCATCATTAATGTCAAGCACCAGGGAAATTAGGGGATTCAGGCAGTTCAAATGAGTATAAAGATTTAGTGCAACCTTAAGCTCTCTACAAGAATCTAAGCTACCAATGGTGAAGGGAAATGGGCAGAAATTAAGGAAGCATCCAAGATGGACTGGACTTAGATCTCTTGTGGGCGTGTAGGGACTCATGACTGAAGACATATTTGACCCCTCCCTCAGGCTCTGCCTGGTCATCTCATACAATTAATAATCAAGCACAGAGAATTGTAATCTATCTCTCTCTCTCTCTCTCTCTCTCTC
>JAEANM010008017.1:0-17298 GCA_017656035.1 Myanophis thanlyinensis | reverse complement strand
TTATCTGCTGTGAACCGCCCCGAGTCCTTAGGGAGAGGGGGCGGTATATAAATTTAATAAATGAAATAAATGAAATGTTAGAGTACTTTTATTTTCTCCCCTAACAATTTGTTCCGTAATGCTAGGGCAAACCATATTTTGTTGATTTTTCTTACACCCTGAATTTCTAACATTTTCCTGTTAGTGTTTTTTAAAATTTAAAATTTCATTTTGTATATATAATTTTTCAAAATGCAGCACCTAATTAGTGGGTATATATCATAGCAAATGTTCTAATAGTTATGTTTATAATATTTGTACCCCATGACATTAAGTGTTGCATCTTATGATTCCTGACGAATGTACAATTTCATTTGTTGTACACTGAGAGCATATGCACCAAAGACAATTTCCTTGTGTGTCCAGTCACACTCGGCCAATGAAGAATTCTATTCTATTCTATATGCCACTTAGCATAATTTACGTATCTGTGCATTCACATGATTTGTTAAATAAGTTTTAATCATTGGATTCATGTAATTGCTCTGCTAAAGCAACAAAGCAACTATTTAGCTTAATGCAATATATAAATCCATCTATAGAATTTAAGAAAATGAAGTATTTAAAAGAATACTTCCCATCCTGGGAAATCTCAGTTCCCTGACAGTGCAACCCAGTCGGAAAGAAACCCAGGCATTCCCCTTGGCTATCCAGTTTAGTGCATCTGTTTGTTCTTGCCTTGCTTGTAGCTGAAGATTTTGATTTTTATCTGTTTAGTCCTCATTGCCTGACTGTAATTGGGACTAGAAACGCCATCACTAAGCGATACAATTGTAAAGTATGGTGACATGTGACCGTCCCAACTTTAAAAAAAAGCAGGTCTGGCCATGACACTTTCTGTTGTTAGGCAACTCCCATGCAGTCGGAGCATCCTTTGTTTATATGATCACCATTTGCAACTTCCTGTTGGTTTCCCCATTGATTTTGCTTGTTAGAAGCGGGCAGTGAAGGTCGTAGATGATGACCACATGACTATGGGATGCTGCAAAATCATAATTGCATGCCAAGGTGTCCAAATCATGAACAAATCCCATAGGGAGCCACAACTGCAAAAGCAGTTCTAAGTTCCCCTTTTTAATACCATCATAGCTTTGATTATTGAATGAATGGGTGTAAGTAAGGACTACTTGTACTTGAATTTTATGTTGCTCTACTATTATTGAATTCCTTACCTTATGTTATGTTATATATCTTACATTTTATTTTACTACCATGTTTCTCCCAAAATATACCTGGGTTTTATTTTCTTTTGACCCCCCCCCCCCAAAAAAACAGCTAGGCCTTCTTTTTTAGGGCTGTCATAATCCCCCCCCCCCACACACACACACCTTGCCTGTCCACAGGGCAGCTTCTTTTGCAGCCAAAAAGATGCATGCAGGTGGTGGCAAGCAGCCGCAGAAGAAGATGCATGCGCATCGCCCCAGCCTCTGTTTTGCATTCAGATGCCTTCCAGAAGGCACCTGCAGCTCTGTTATTGGATGCAGAGGGTTTTGCGAAAGGCATTTACAGCCGGTAAAAGAGCTTTGGATCGCCCCAAAGCTCTATTATTGGCTGCAGAGAGAGGTTTCCTTCCGTTCGCCAAAAAGTCTCCATCCGAATGCTGAAAGTTTAGAATGCAGGCTCTTTCGCTCATGGTAGGAAAAGGGGGAAGGAGATTTTGCTGAATGTCATTCATTCCTCAAGCTCAGCACAAACTGTGGGAAGGATGACATGCAGCAAAATTCCCCTCCCCCTTTTCCTCCCGTAAGTGAAAGAGCCTGCATTCAGAAGGAGACTTTTTAGCGAACGTCCGAAAAAAGCACTTTCCCCACCGCTGGAAGGCTGCTCTTGGCTGGGGGAGGAGTGCCTGGGGTTGGGCCAATCCAAGCCTGGAGCTCCCGCTAGCTCACTGTGGCCCAAAGCGAGGAGCACGCATCCTCCAGGACAGCCCAGGCTGCTCACGTCCAGCACGCCCACCAGCCGCTGCGGTACAAGAACTCACCAGCTTGAGCTTCTTTTCTAGATGGGGCATCTTTTGGGAAAAACACGTTACTTACAGAGTAATACATAAATATGTTTTTGCATGCTCACACCAAATTTGTAAATTTTAGCTTTTTCTTTGCTGGCTTTTTTGGTTGTAATTATTTGATTTGATTTTCAGCTAAATCTTCTCTATTGATTAATATCAAATAAAAATGGTAATCCTCTGATATTATACAGTTACTACCGTTTCTCCAAAAAAGATGACCCACCTTGAAAAGAAGCCCTATCACATTTTGAGTGCATGCAATCAAATTAAGCCCCACCTACAAAATTAGCCCTAATTAAGACTCCACCCATCTTGGGGTGGGGCAAGGCACACAGGTAAAAATAAGCTAGGGTGGGGATGAGGCCCCTACTTACTAGGCCTTTCACACACCTGCACCTACACCTGCCTTGTCTTCTTCTGTGGTCGCTTGCCGCCACTTGCATGCATTGCCCCGGCCTCCATTTTGTCTTCAGATGCCTTCAGGAAAGTCCTCTGCAGCCGATAATAGAGCTTTGGGGCAATCCAGAGCCCTGTTATCTGCTGCAAAGGGCTTTCCGGAAGGCATCTGAAGGCGAAACAGAGGCCCGGGGCAATGCATGTGAGTGGTGGCAAGTGGCCACAGAAAAAGTGGGGCAGCAGCGGGCTCCTGCTTGGCAGATCTGTCAGTGCCACCGCTGCGAGGTGAGTCAATAATTAGAAGCCTCCAAAAAGAAGTCCTAGCTGTTTTTTCAGGGGTCAAAAGAAAATAAGACCCGGCCTTCTTTTTTGAGAAACATGGTATATTTCAGGTTTTGGGACAAAAATAATGACCATTGACTTTAAAAGTTTTGGAATTCCAAAAAATATTAGCTGAAGTTATGTTCTCATTTATCCATCCTTCTGGTCCATGGGAAGTGGAAAGAAGTGTTTCAAGTACATAGCTTGCTGTAGCAACGTGTTGATGGAGAAGTTTTGATTTCTAGATTCTAATTTGACGTATTTATTATGGACAGCTAGCACAAGATGGGCTGCACTTTTAAGGACTGGAGAAAAAAACTTAATTAGGCTTCCCTTAATCTGAAATAAGTGATGGGATATATTGGAAATGATTTTTGTGTAGATAAAAGGGGAAAATGTACTTAGCTTATTCTCAAATTACATTGTGATTTTATCAGAAAGAACATCTCTATAGATTTCTTCATATCACCAAGCGGCTCTTCCACATTTAGTCAAAAGCAGAATCTTAAAAAATGGCTTCTCTAAGAGATGGTGATGTTATCGCCATTGTTAATATCGGTATCTAGATTTTATCAATAAAATAAATAAAAATAGAATTAAATCTGTTATTATATGATGTCTGAGTTAACTTAGTTTATGGTTAGTGTTTTCATGTTTCTGTGTAAATGTTGACCTAAACCGTGTGAAGCTTTGAGGAATTGCAAGATAAATGTAAAAACCCTCTTGAATGGCAATATATCTAGTTAAGATAAACTTTTGAAATATAACTATTTTGATTTGTAGTACTAAGTATTTTAGTACTTCTTATTTATAGATAACCTAAGAGTACAGGTATTGAGGGCCGCATCAGGGTTGTGTTTGACTTGAGGTCACTTGTTTCAGGAGCACCTGTGGTGGCCACGTAAATCTCCCTTCCTTCCCTCCTTCCTCCCTCCCTCCCTTCCTCTTCATTCTCCTTTCTTCCTCCCCCTCTTTCCTTATATTTCCTTCCTTGCTCTCTTCCCATCTTTCCTTATTTTTCTTTGTCTTTCTCCTTTCCTGTTCCTTGCATGCTCAAATGCAAAAGGGGAGGCATTTCTCCTTTTATTTTGTTTTTAGTTTGTTTTGCTAGCCCTCTGCCAGCAAAAATGGAGCTGGGGGAGGCACGAGTCGGCCCCCTTTTCGGTCATGGCAGCCTCCTGCAGTCCATAGGCCGGGTCCGTTGCTGTTTCCAGGGTAGCCCCAGCCCTGCAGGCCTTGAGTCTAATAATGCAATTTCTGACCAATGCAGAAATCCACTATAGTAGCATCCAGAGACAGGGCTATCCACCCTCTGCTTAAACATCTCCAGTGACAATCTGTTTCTATCTAGTCTGTTCCATTATTGAACAAATTCTTAATATTGGGCAAAAAATCCAGATGGTTGGACCAAAATTGACTTCCTTGTAGTTTAAAGCCACTGCTGCTTGTCTTGAAGCTGCTTCTGCTGATGATACAGAAAATATTCTCTTTCTAGTCAAGAGATGTTCCCAGAAACAAATTAGTAACCAATGTAGTTTCTGTAAAATAGCTGTTAAATACTTGTGCACTCAATGTTGCCTGCATCTGTACCAAGCAATATTTCCGGAAACTTCAACAGCAAATAATTATTGCATTACAATAATTCATTCTAAATCTCTGGAAAATCCAGGTATGGCTAGATTAAACCTAAGCCCTCAGCAAACACCCTCTGATAGTGGCTTTTATTTGGCATAGAAGCAAAACCATATCCAAACTATTGCTAATCTCCAACCTGGTTGTTCAAAAGAATACTGTTTCTACTTGGAAACTGCTTCTGAACTTTGTGCTTGAAGTGGAAAAAAATCAAATTTTTATTTTGGGTTTTACTGATTAGTATGTTTATTGTTATAGAATATTATTATGTAAAAGTTAAAAAGTTGAGGTTTGATGCTACAGGTAACCCTTGACTTATAAATGTAATGGAGATTGCATTCTTATAGGCTACAGTCATTTTTGCAAAAACCCTTTGCCGAGGAGAATGGAGGCTGGGATGGCCGTGTGTGTCCCTCCGGAACTGTGTTCTCATTGGCAAAGGCCTCCTCAAGGTCTATTTTCATTTGTAAAAGGCTTGAAAAGGCCTTTGCTGGCGAGAAAGGAGGCCCGGAGGGAAGTGCGCAACCTAGATCTTTGCAAGGTGAGTATCCACAGGCTTAGTGCCTGTAGAGACCTGGCCGGAGGGGAAGGCAGGGCAAATGTTGCAGAGCCTAGGCAGTTGTTCGTGTGAACAACTGCTGTGGTGCTACAGCAGCTGTAATTTTGAGACCATGTTGTAAGTACTTGGGGGGGGGGGATTAGGTCGTAACTTTGAACAATCGTTAAGTGAATTGTTGTAACTCGGGGATAACTTGTATTATCTTATTCTACTGCATCAAAGGGAGTTAAGTCAATGCCTTTTTTTGCTTTTTTCCTATTGCCCCACACTCTTCCCTTCCCTTTTTTCTCCATTATTTTTCTACTATTTTGTATTTTAGATTATAAACAAATAAAAACAATTGAAAGAAAATTTAAAAGAAAAAAAAAAAGAAAACCGTTCCATCCAAAATAGACTGAATCCCTTTTCTTTGGGAGATCGCTTTCCTAACCTTGTCCTATTTGTCCCAATTCCAGACAGATTCCAGCAAGGGAGATAGGTAGTCTCCATGCTACTTTAGAAGTCAGACAATTTTAGGGCAAACCAAGTTGCATGGATTTTTTTGATTTTTTTGAACAGATTAACAAATGCTAATAAAAACTCAGAAGGCAAATTTACAACACAATAATCAACAGTTAAATTCTACTTCTTGGTGTTCTTAATGACCTAAAGGACTTTGAGATATCAGATCCACATGATCTGGAATATACTTTTCCTTCCCATTGGGAAATAAGTGGATTGTTGCAGTTGCACTGCTTTTTCAAGGCTTGCCCTGTTTCCAAAGGGGAGGAGTTGATTAATGGATTTCATAATGGCAAGATTATAATTATTACGGGCCAATTTAACTGTAGTTAAATTATATTAAGTTAGATATTTAAAAGTACAGGTAGTCCTTGACTAATTGAGCCCAAAATTTCTGTTGCTAAATGAGACAGTTGTTGAGTTTTGCCCCAGTTTATAATCTTTCTTGAACCAGTTGTTAAGCGAATCACTGCAGTTGTTAAGTCAATCCGGTGTCCCCATTGATTTTTACTTGTTAGAAGGTTGCAAAAGATGATCACATGTCCCTGGAATGCTGCAGCCCTCATAAATATGAGTCAGTTGCCAAGCATCTGAATTTTGATCATGTGACCCTGGGATGCTGCAATGGTCATAAGTGTGGGAAATGGTCACAAGTCACTTTTTTCAGTGATGTAACTTTAAATGAACTTTTGTAAGTCGGGGACTACCTGTAAGGAGACACAAAAAATGGAATTGAAGGATGAGTCATCAGCAAAAAATGGCTTATATAATTCTTGGTTGTATAAAAAGAGGCAGAGAATCGAAACTACGTGAAGTATTAGTACCGCTTTATAAAGCCTTAGTAAGGCTACACCTAGAATACTATATCTAGTTTTGGTCATCACATTACAAAAAAGATATTGAGACTTTGGAAAAAATGCAAAGAAGAGCAACTAAGATGATTAAAGGCCTGGAGCATTCTTATATGAAGAATGGTTGCAGGAACTGGGTATTGCAAGTCTAGAGAAAAGAACGACTAGGGGGGGGGCGTGATAATAGTATTCCAGGATTTGAGAGACTGCCACAAAGGTGTGTGTGTGTCAATTTATTTTCCAAAGCACCAGAGGGCAAACAATGGATGGCAACTAATCAATGAGAGAAGCAACCTGGAATTAAGGAGAAATTTCCTAACAGTGAGGAAGTTTTGTCTCTTTCCCTGGAGCATAGCAAGGCATTCTATGGTGGCATAATTTTCTTCTATTTTTTTATATTAGAATATATTTGAATGAATTCCTTTCAGATTCCTTCAAACAGCACTCAAATTTTTTTCCAGCTACACTTGTCCTCCAGATAGATAATGAAGCTGTTGACTCTTCCTACCACGTTTTCCCAAAAATAAGCCCTGTCCTGATTTTTTTTTGGGTGGGTGGGGCTAATATAAGCCCTACCTGAATATAAGCCTGGGGGATAGGCACAAGAGATGGCAGGGGCCAACGGTCCCTCACACCCCAGGGCAGCCACATCCCTTCACTAACCTGCGTTCCAACTCTGTTATTTGCCGCTGCATGCAGGACAAGAAAAGTACTGGTAGTCTGTGGGAGAGATCTTTGTGAGATCTTTTTGTGTGTATGTATGTGTGTGAGAAGTTGGAAGGTCTGGACTATTTTTTTTACTGTTGTCCCACAGACTACTTTTCTTGCCCTGCTCTCGGCCACCCTGCTGGACTGCCAGTCTGCCAGGGCCCCTTTGCAAGCAACTGCTGGTGGAGCCATGCTGCCTGTGCCACTGCTGCCTTTACAGCTACGCTGAACCTGGCACTTTACGGGCCCGACGGGTGCTACAGCTCTTTTGCTAGCTCTGCATGGAGTAGCTCCGGGGGCAGCCCCACGCCTGCCTTGCACAGTCAGCAAGAGAGCTGCAGTGCCTACCAGGGCCCAAAGAGGGCTGGGCTCAGTGTACCTTTATGCCTGGCGCCTACAGATTGAGGCTGCAAAAGCGATCATGCTTCTTGAAGCCAGTGGCAAGAGCACTCTGCAGATCAGCTGTTTCGTGGAGGCGCATGGGGGCTCCTGCTTTTGCAGCCTCAATTGGTAAGACCGTTAGGCAGCTCTTCCCTGCCTCCCAGTACTGGGAGGGGGGGAATAAGACCTCCCCAAAAATAAGACATCGTGCCTTTTTGGGTGATCCAAAAATTATAAGATCCGGTCTTATTTTCAGGGAAACACAGGTTAATTAGCAATATTTGATTCCCAGTGTGTCCCCTCAATAGCTTTAAAGGAGACTTTAATGAGACTTTTCATATATATCAAATATTGAGGCCTCATACATCAGCTGTAAGAAACCTCAACTTTGATCTAAAATATCTACTATCTATTATGTACTCTGTGCAAACATCAAAGAAATACACTCATGTGAATCCAAATAAAAGAAGATTTCTGAATCAAAATACCCATGGTGGAGAAGAAGCAAAACAGAATCACTTTGTTTAGTCTTCTCATTACATTCAAAGTTTGGGAGTGATATTTTTACATTTCGAATTTTAGCTGCAAAAGTCTCCCCTGCTCCCCAAGAATATAAATTTTTTTTAGTTATATCCCCCAGTGTTTTCAGAATGTTTGGATTTTTAAACTCCAGGTTGTTATTCAGCATCATATTAACACCCTAGAAAATTATTTCTCTTCACATAATTACACTAACAATAATACAAATGTTACTAAAAATCTCATTTCACGTATCTAAGATCCATCAAATATACATCTTCAGCATAAAAAATTAAAAATCTGTTGAGTGTCAGTTATGAACTTTATTCACATCATAGTATTTTGTATAACTATCACTATATGAAATAAGGTCATAAGAAAGAAGTTTATTATGCTAAAATAGGGTGTTCCAAAATTCATGCAGATTGCCATTATATTTTAGTAATTTCCTTCAGCCATGTATAGAAATAAACTTTCAAAAAACTTTCAAATAGAAGAAACAATTAGGAATTTCAGAGTCTGACATTCTGCTAGTGACATGTCCGCATAATAATTGCCCCTGAGCAAAACTTACAAATCATTTTAGAAATGCCAGGGGAGTTGTCCATTTACAAGAAATCTACTCTTTCCTCATCCAGTCATGCTAATGGAGAATGTTAGAGTAGAACACCATAACTGGTGCATGGAATAGTGCAGCAAAACCTGTGGAACTGGTTCTTTTGAACCTTCCAAATGGGAACAAAGATGAGCTTGCAAAGTAATGTGATTGTATCTACTTTCAGTATTATAGATGGCATACCACCTGTGCATATCTTGTGAGAGTGTTGTATTGTGTGGAACAGTCACTATATCAGCAAAACAACTAACTGATATAAGTGGCCCTCTGCCCAGATTGCCCATATAATAATTGGATACTAAAGTTCAGTCTCTTGAAAGATCAGAATCAAACATGTAGTGTTTTTATCTCCAGAGACGTTAACATTAGCAAAACTTAACTGTAAACCACTCAGCTTATATCGAATTGTTAATACTTGCAGAATTGTTAGGCCTTCCCGGGGTTAAGATAGAGTAATTACTATGTCAGCATATAAAGGATAGATGGAGGCTAATTTGCCAATACTTGTAAATAGAATTCATTAAAAAAAAACACTGGATAGTTTCTTCATCCTAATGCTTGCTCTACTCTCCAATCAAAGTAGGATCTGCTCTCAAGCAGCGACCCTATCCTTGGGTGATGTCTGTAGCCTTGATCCAGTTGCAAGATCACCTAAGAGTGATAATTTACTGGTGCTTTTCAAGTCTGAGGTAGCTGCAAAGTCATGGAGGCATAGCTTGCTTTTGAGCAGTTCTTCATTTCCCAAATACTTCCCTTTCCCAATAAGTACTGTGGCCTTTCTCTGTCTTGTGGGGTACTAACATTCATGTAGACTAGACTGATGTATTGAGAAAATTAAATCAGACTCCTGAGCAAAGGATCTTGCTCAACTGGTGCAGATAGTCCTCAACCTATGAACATAATTGAGCCCAAATTGCTAAAAGAGATAGTTGTTAAGTGAATTTTGCCCCATTTTACCACCCTTCTTGCCACATTTGCCAAGTTAATAACACGGCTTTAAAGTGATTCTGGTTTTCCCATTGATTTTGTTTGTCAGAAGACTGCAAAGATGATCACATGATTCTGGGATAGTGCAATTGTCATAAATATGAGTCAGTTGCTAAACATCTGAATTTTGATCATGTTGGGATGCTGCAATGGTCGTAAGTGTGAAAAGTGGTCCTGTCACTTTTTTCATTGCCATTGTAGCAATGGTCACTAATTGAACTGTTGTAAATCAAGGTCTTACCTGTACAGAGAATTTGATGGCTTGCTATGAGGAGTCATCCTCAATTCAGCTTCATTCTGTCCTGAATGAAGTGAACTCTTTGTACACCTTTTATATTTCAACCTTGAGATATAGAATACTATATATATTCAGAGAGAGAGAGAGAGAGAGAGAGAGATTTGGGGAGACAGCCTGTTTATAAGTTGCCATCTCTTTTAATTTAGTTTATCTATAACCTGTTGCTCCAGAATTGCCACCATTCTGTTGTTTGTTGGTGGTGTTAAGAGATTTAAGATTTGTATAGGTGGAAGGAGGAAGAACCTGTTCTATTTCCCAACAAAATGATGCTGTTGAATGATACAGAGTTTTTATGTTATTTTATTTCTGCTGATAAATAGTTTCATAAATACCTTTATATTTTAAGATCCTTCCTGCTTCGTTTTTTAAAAAAATTCTTGAGTGCCATGCTGAGAACCTGTAATAAGATGATATATAAAAGCCTTAAATAATTAAATAAATTTGTGGAAATGGTAACCTAATGTGAATGAAAATTGAAGTTTGAGGTTTAATTATGCTATGCCTTAATCTTCTTTAACAGTGGCAACCCATCCTACTCTTTTATGTGTATATGAGAACTTATTTATATAAAATAAACTGAACAGCAGTGAATAATATAATGTGAAATAATAAATTTGAACTCAACCGGAGCATGTTCCGGCAGCACTGTTATATCAAATTGTTTCTTTAAATTCTTCCTCTTCCTGGAAATATTACTCTGAGTGATTTCTGAACAGTTCTCTTTCCTTTCTGCAGGTGAACAGTAGCCTGGGGATGTGAACATAATGAGTGTAAACCAGCAAGCTCACACAGGGCCACCTTATGGGCAATCACAATCTGGATATGCAAATTACATGCAGCCTGACTATGGAGGACAGCAAATGCAAAGTGTTCCTGCCTCTCAGTACGGTGCTTACAATGGCCCAGTGACAGGATATCAACAGGCAGGCCCTACCCAAGGTAGGAGAAGAGGATGGATTGTGTTTCTAGAATCTAGACTCTTTGAAGAATGTTCTTTGTAAGGAGTCAAGTTTTAAGCTAATAACTTTCACCTTTGTGATTGCAACATGATTTCCTCATTGTGAAATACTGGGGGTGGTGGGTGGGTTGTAAAACACTATTATGCAACACTGCCCTCTGAAATTTGGAAGGTTGCAAGTGATACATTACAGATTAGCAAGCATGCCTGGTGGCTGGTACAGGGATATGGCCTGTCAAATGGGGAAAAAAATAGCAACAAAACTTTTCTAGAAGGCTGTTTGAGGGAATAGAGATTAGCGTTTGTTCTTGAAATAGGGATGGTGGACAAAAATGGTACATTTGCCGTATTTATATTTCTCTGTACTTACAGATAATGCAGAGCTTTAGTAGTTTTAAGGCATGGGGTTATGAATTAGCAGGAATTTGGTGAAGAGCTCATGCCTGCAGATGACTTATTTTTTGTCTATGTAATTCATCAAAAATGAATAAAAATCTCCAGTTTGTAGAAATTTTACATTCTACTAATTACTTGAAAATCTTGTACTACTCCTAATGAGAAGTTACTTTTTTAAAAAAAAAACCTGTTCTATAAAAACAATATTTATTGCTGGCCAATAAATATGTGAGCAGGTTAAGTTTTGTATTGCTTTTAAGTAGTTCAACTTTTGACCTTTTTAAGAGAAAAGCTATAAAGTTGTAAATATTATTTTAAAAATTGTTACGTAGAAGTATGCATTGCCAGGAGATTAGATGCAAGATGCATGGATTTAAATTTATTCAGCCCTTAAGTTTTGATCCATAGAAGTGAGTCCTTGATAATCAGAAACCTAATATCAGTTCAAATGCTAGAACAGGGATCTTCCAGCTGATACCCTTGGTTGTTAGTGTTAGAATTAGTATATGGGCTTTTATCCATTTTCACTAGTTAAATTACCTTCCATGTAATACCAGAAACTAAGTGACAAGAAATTGGTGCCATGGGCTAAACAAAATGAGCACTCAGTTGCTGTACTGGGACATCTAGCATCTATTTCCTATTAAACCACTGATACATGATTATAAAGCAAGAGCAATAGAAAATATAGCAAAATATTATATGCAGTTTAGTTTACTATTAACTTTGTAGCTAGTTTGAGATGATCTGCCTGAACATTTTTGAGCAATAATCAATTTGGCAACTGTTAACAATTATTTAGAAGTGGCCAGTACATAAGATATTCAATCACTCATTTTTACATTTATGCTTGAGATGTGCTTAGTAGAAATCAAGGTTCTGCAATGCTTTTGGGTAGAAAGGTGGAAAGTGCTTAAGAACATGCAGGTGTCTGATTGTGGCATTTGTCTCCACTTCCTTCAATCAAATGCCTCTTGGGGGGATTGCACAACAGTAACAGAGTCCCAAGAAAAGTCACAACACACACTGCTGAAGAGAAGTTCTCTGAAGATGGGCTCCAGTAGATCGACCCACATTGGACCCTGCAACATTATCTTGGGACACATTCGTGAGAGAGACAACAGTTTTGAGGACTTGCAAATTGGTGCTGCATTCATGTCTCCATTCACTAGGAGGAAGGATTGTTTTACTTTGAGTTCAGTGTCCTAATAGAACCTTTTAATGTATATTGATTTGTAGAAGCACTTTTGAAAACATTGCTTCTCTGTTCCCTCCCCTTTCCCCTCTGTCTACTCTATTTTAAAATAAATATGTTGCTAAAGCATCAAATGCCAATACCACAACGCCCTCCTCTGGCTAGGCCTATGCTGCTTTTCAGTCACATGACTGTTAAGTGGAAGGCAAAAAATAATTTATTATATGTATGTATGTAGTATTTTTTGTTTTTCCGTTTTTGACACTTGTCATAATACATATCAATGGGCACATACAAACACACTTTTATACCTTTGCCTTTTTAGGTTACTATCCTTCCCTGGGGTTTCCTTCTAAGAACCCTCCTGTCTCTCTTGATTCTGATGCTTCCTTTGCTTCTAACTTTCTAGGTAAATGCTTTCCATTTATTATGTGAAAAAAGACTTTCTAATGCATTTGCTTTAACTATTATATTTCATCAGAATATTAAGCTATTGTAGTGTAGAGAAATGAGTATGCCTGTAAGGCATTTGCAGATACATACGTTTCCTGTAAATGTACAACAGTAGGTCAAAGGTTTTACGCAGCAAGAAACAATTCTAATATGATAACAAATATTTTCTAGTAACAAAGGTGGTTTCCATAAATAGTAGAAACACTAAAATGTAAGATAGTTTTAACCTGATGGTTAAAATAAAGCCAGGAAATAGCTATGAAAACAATGCCACCCCTTCACCCCCCAAATTCTAATTCTGGCCTTTGTGTAATTTAACTGAAAAAAGCACAGTATTCATGAATACTAGAACTTCTAACTTGCAGTGCTGATCTGTTTATTAATCATAAAGATTGATTTATCTTAATATGTGCCAACCTGATGAAGGAGTTTTGTGCCTTTGTAACAAGAAATAGTTTTCCTTTCTCTTACTGTATATTGCATTATATCAGAGTAAAACAAGTGAGATGGACAAGCTAGAATCCCTCATGCACATGACACACTGAATAAACCATCCGAAGAGCTAGTTATAGTTTATTAGATATATTTATCAGCATGAGGAAATGCAGAGTTTGAACAGAACAGCATTTTTCTGTTCATTGCTAAACTGTCATTAACATAGATCACTCTCTCTTTCTTAAACAAGAGTATTTCCTTCTGTTGTTTGGTGGGTCCTGTCAAATGTCATATGTACCTAATCTTATTTTTTTATTTTCTCCTTCTCATAATAAAATTCTTGTGTAGCATGAAGATCTACATGAAAAGATAATATACTACATTTAATGCTGTGGGTCTATTTCATGTTTTTATGAATAGTCATGCCAACAATTTTGATAACTGATGTGTAACTAACAATGGAATTCAATACTTCTAGGTCCTCTAAGAGCTCCTCCCACCTCATCTGGAGCATCTGCATCAACATCTGGAACATTAATCCCTTCTGAACAACCTGCCTGTAGTCAGTTTGGACAAGGAGATGTACGAAATGGGATACCTGCTGCTACAGTCCCCTTGCAAAGGTATTTAAGGAAAGACTATCAGGATGTGAACCTGATATTTGTGGGACGGGAAGACAGAAAACATGGTTATAGATTTGCCTATAGACAATACTTGTGGAGATTTCCTATCTCACTTGAAAGATGGTTGGAAGCAAGCATTTTCTGCAGGAGCTCTTGTGCAACAGTCACTGATGAGATAAAAGTTTGGCACTCTCTCTCCTGACATTTAAGAAATTTTGGATGCTCCAAAGAGCATTTGAGACACTAGAGGGAAAGATCTGGTGTTTATTAATTTTTTTTATGTAGTTTTTATATTTTTAAGAACATACAACTATATTAGCTATATTATAGAAGCTGCAAAAAGCACTCCATAAATCAATAAATAAAGTTTCCCCTGTATGCAAAGCTGCTACACAATAACTTTAAAATAGTAATGGGCATATCCTATGATTGAGAAAGAATTCTAATAGTCTTAAATGACTCCTAAACTCTTAATAAATTGGGAGATGTTGGCTTTAAAAACGTGCTTCTTTATACCTGCATTGTTACTATATCATTTTTCAGCTTAAGTTTCCCTCTAAAAGATGGCTATGATCTCTGGCGGCTTCTTTTCATTGTGCATTTATAATTCCAGTTGGTGTGCATATACTTAAAACTAAATCCCTTTCAGCTTAGTGAAGCTTATGCATGTATGAGACAAATGGGTCTCTGCTTTTCCTGGGCTTATTTTTCCCATCTTCATAGGTGTTTTTATTTCTTCCTCGTTTAATTTTCTCATCCTCTAGCCAGGTTCAGATCCTGATGATGCATAATAATAATTCAAGTGCAGACATGTGCTGTTGTCTAGAATGAGAAGGAAAGAACGGTGGGAGAGAGATTATGAGAGGAAGGGAGGGTCTGAAGGAAGTCCTGCACTTGGCCACCAGCAACCCTGCTGCCCTTTCGCCATCCCCTTGCCCCCTCCTCTCCTGGTGGTCTCCCATCTTATTGCTAAGGATGCTTTGGTTACAAAGCTGGGTCTCCTTGCAAGGAGAGGGAGTGGGCCTCCCTCTGACCCACATGCTTTGCCCTCCCACACATACCATGAGCAATCTGGCCAAGGAGAGTGAACACAGCAGCAGCAGCCTCAAGGAGGTCAGCTTGCGGGGCAAGACGGTCCCCAGAGATGCCAGGCTCCGCCCACTCACTGCTCCTTAAGCGTACCTGGGGGGGGTGGCCTCTCGCTGGCTCCAGGTGGCTGCGTGGGTCAGATCTAATGCTGATTGCGTTCTGCCGGATGGCTATCACAACTTGTAAATCAGCGCTGTGCCTGCCACCAACACCTCCATGCCCCATTCACTGGCCTGGCTTCCCTTTCATGACTGTAGCAAGAAAGGATGTGAAATAGCGCAAAAGTCACTTAACAATTGTCTTGCTTAGCAACAAAAATGTTTACCCTAACCTTTACAGGGAGTACAAATCACAAATTTAGGAGACCCATGAATAACAAAGTTTCAGAGAGTTGGTGGTGATTCAGTCACCAATATGTAAAAGCCCTTATATTGGCAAACAATAAAAGATACAACAGATTCTTGGGAGTACATCTACAATAATGCCAGAAAATATCTGAGTGGCAAAAACTGAAGACAAATTAATATATCCACTCTTTTAATATCACTATAAAGTTGTTCAAGTAAAGTGAAATTTCTTTCTTTCCATTGATTGTTCCTCAAAGAGCAAAATGCTAAGAAAATTACAAATAAAGGCAATGAAATTATAACAGAATAAGAGGTATTGAAGAAATTAAATCCATTTTTTTCATTTGAAATATTATTTTGGAGGAATATGATTCCTTCCCACAGCTCTATCATCTTACCAAAATCCACTAGACTCTTTTCTCTGAGATGTCAGAGCCTGTCACTTCAAATTCGGTATATATAGGTGTTTTTGTTTTTTGTTTTAATTGTAAGTCACCCAGAGTCATTTTGTTTCACTGGCCTTTAAATATAAATAATAATAACATGCACTATTCAAATCTGGCATGGTTGTCTTCATTGCATCTGTTAGAAACCATAGCTTTGTGATCTCAAGAAAAGGTGTGGCTTCTTGAAGGAGCTACCAACAGGTGCCCCTGCAAATCAAATTTGTACATATAAAAGGTGTGCAATACACAGATCCATGTATTGCACAACTTATACATGTACAAATATAATTGACATTGTCTGGAAAGTGATATTATTACCTTCTAGTTAAGTTCTCTCTGAAAGTCACTTCCTGAAACTTAGATCCAAATTTAAACACTTTAGATGTAAGCACTTTAAAAGTTATTTCTTTAATGGCCCCTTATGCTTTATCTTAGCCATTATCCATACATGATATTGTCAGAAAGTGGCATAAAATATAAAATTATTCAAATTTCCAGTTCTGAATTAAAAAAGAACATTAGGTCCACCACAATCCAAGAACTGTCTCTTTCCAGGGCTAAGTGTAAGCAATAATATAACCTAAGTGATCTATTTTAATCAAGAACTGTCTTCATTCTCTTCCCTCCAGAGCCTCTGCTTCTCAACAGTTCATGGCAGGCACAGTACCTCCTTCGGTGGCTCACCCTCCTGCTTTCCAGCAATACGGATTGCCTCCTACTAGCACCCAACAGCTGACTAGTCAGGTGGCAGAAATGCAGATAGGCAGGGGATCATCCTCTGTCCCATCCCCAGCTGGACTGGGCTATGGTGAGAAATGGTAACATTATCATGTTATGGGTGGTTTGGTTTGGAAGTTTCTTCAGGAAAGATTATCTTCCTAAACATACACATGCTCAATGGCTTCTCATATTGCAAATACTATGAGGAGAAAAGTATCCTGCAGCTAGTAAATATTACAAATCACTGACCAGCTAAGGAGTGATTGGCATTGAGGAAGTGTCTACCAAGAGTTGCCAAGACTGTAGGTTGGAAAATCAAATCAACATCCCAGAAGGCCATCACCAACCTTTGGTTGCCAAGAAAATGACATAGGCAGGGTTTGAATTCACCCAGATTTGATCTTGATTTAAAACATACATTGTCTGCTGCTTTTTAAAACCATTAAAGGCACCTTCAATTTTAAATGGAAGCAGACATGTATGATGTATCAATAGAGCAAACCTGAGCATTTTATGACCACATAAAATTTTATGATCTGTCTGGCCTGGGGGAGCAATGGTGGACTTCCATAATAGTCCCAATTTCTCATGTGGTCTCTTATTAAAATTAATTGTCCGCCTCTGCTACAGAATTTAAAATGCTATCCGTTGGTTTTGTTTCAAATTTCAAATTCAAATTTATTGGTCACATACACATACATGGTATGATATGCAGTGAAATGCTTACGCGACTGCCCGCAACTGCGAGTAAGTTAAGGCAAAATGGGAGGGTGGGGTAGGAAATAAGTTAGGGATAGTTGGCAAGGTGGGAGTTAGATAC
>JAEANM010008016.1:0-17299 GCA_017656035.1 Myanophis thanlyinensis | reverse complement strand
CCTCCCTCCCTCCCTCCCTCCCTCTCTCTCTGCAAGCCCACCTAGCATTACACTCTAAATTCAACAAAATGATAATGCATCACTAAAGAGGGATTGATTTTTCCAACAGACATTGTTGTAGCCATTACAGGGGAATCTACGTGACATATTTGCAGTTGTTTTCTGCAAGATCTAATGGACTATTACATAGCTTGCATTCTGTCTTCTACAGCATATTGTAGAAAGATCTTTATTGTCCTGATGACTGGAAGTTCAGCCAATACATGGCAGTCATGCATTGATGATTACAGAATCGCGCCAAGGACATATTGCAATGAAATGGTTCTTCCATTTTTGTCTGCAGCAATTGCTTTGATAAATTTGCTCCATCTTAGGGTTTATTTGTGACTGTCCCAGCCTCATGAATGCCTCCGGGCAAATCTGAAGAAAGCATCAAGCTTATAGGTAAGGTATCAATCACAGAGGAGCTTCTTTTGTGAGAAGGAACAATACAGACATCATGCAGCAGTGCTTTTGTGATTTGTGCTATCACAATAAGCTATTCATGGAATCCTACTCATGAGCCCTAAGCATAATAGCTTAAGGCACTGGCTACCAGGAAAATGATGAAATTTCCCATTCATCATTTGGGGAATATGTAAGATAAAGCAATAAAAACACCCTAAAGTAAAGCCCAGTTTCTGAGGACTAAATGGACAAATCCATGTAATCAACATGCTCTTAGATTGTCATCTTCTGGGATGGTTTCCTAAAACTTCTCAATTTAATTTACTAAAGCCTGGGACTTCTTTGTGTCATCTAAATATTGAACAGGTTTGAGCTTGCTTAGCTTTTCAAAATCAGCCAATTTTAGGCAGGAATGCATCCTTTTAAGATGCAATAGCTATGAACAGGTAGCCAACACACTGATACACGATATCAAGATTGCAATAAATGAGAGCCAGGGGAGCAGCATTAAACAGTATAAATTGTATTAATATATTGGACACCTTAATATACAGTAGTTGCAAAACCTAGATTCTTTTTCAGTCATTACTTTGCATTAAAATGAATAACTATTTTTTGTTCTTTTACATGTTTATTTATATTTGTATCGAGATTTAAATATGAATCCTCTATTTTATACTCAGCTTTATTTATATCCTCAGAAACAAAACAACATCTGCTTGTGATCCAAATAAGCCTCTCATAGTTACCTTATTGGGGAGATGAGGGGCATATACATTTAATAAATAAATAAGCAATGAGAACTGATTACCTATAAAATTCTTTATTGGCCAAGTGTTATTAGACACACAAGGAATTTGTCTTCGGTGCATATGCTCTCTGTACATTAAAGGAAATGGTACATTCATCAGGAACCACTATCCACTATCTAGTGGTTAGAGTTGTGGTGGTGCAATGGTTAGAATGCAGCATTGCATATTAATTCTGCTTACTGTTGGCTTCTGGCAGTTCGGCAGTTCAATTCTCACCAGCTCAAGGTTGACTCGGCCTTCCATCCTTCTGAGGTCATTAAAACGCAGACCCAGATTGTTGGGGGCAAGATGCTGAATCTGATATACCCATCTTAGAGGATGCCAGAATTGAAAAGACTGTTCTTGACATGTAGAAAATTACTACCAGTGAATAACAAGCAAGCAGTAGTCTACATGATTGTAAGGCAGCTTCTTATGAATATGTTATGATGAAATCTAAAATTGTGTCAGTGGTGCTTTAGTGGTTTAAGTCCAGGGTTATAATTCAGCATATTAAACCTTGATAGATTCTAGACTGAAATTCTCACTGAGCTATGCAGATGATGGAGCTACAGTGGACCAATGGTTCCCTTTTGCTAATCTCACAAAGATATAACATTTTTCTCTTTTGTGAAAATAAATTAACACGTCTATCTGAGTAGGTTTTATGTTTTATGCTTGCACAAATTAATTGATGGCTCCAGTTGACTTCTTAAGAGTTATCAGATTTTGGATTTCACTGGTTTTTGTTCACAAGATGATGTCAGAACCCTGTTGCATCCATAGGGCAGTTGTAGCTTTTGTAGTTTTATAGTACTGATGAAATGCTCTGCACAAATGGTACAATCTGAGGCTATTTTGGGGGCAAATGCATATTCAGGTAATCCTTGGTTAAGGACTGTTCTAACTGTTTACTGACTGTTCAGACTTACAACGGGACTAAAAAAGTAGCTTTATGACTAGTCCTCAAGCTTACAGCTGTCATGCATCCCTGCAATTACATGGTTGCCATTTGGGCACTTCACAATCAGCTTCCCACAAGCAAAGTCAATGGACAAGCCAGTAGTAAGTCCAAAGTCAAGGTTATGTGATGTTGCATTTAATGATTGCAATGGAATGGATGCCATAATGAGACTGGCATTGTCACATGATGTTTCATTTAACAATCACGTTCCTCAGCAATGAAAATGCCTATCCCAATTGCAGGTTTTAAGTGAAGATTATCTGTAACTCTGATTATTTGCATGAAAAGTCAATATGAAAGGGTATGATTGTGAGCAAAAAAAGGCTATAACAGGGAACTTAATTATTTCTCTGTGTGTGTCATCTTCTTTCTCCAGACTGCCTTTAGGGCTTTGTCTCCATTGCTCTCAAATGATTTCATTGAGATAAAAGCCTGAAAAACAGCAGTTAAGAGCACTGAAATAATGAGCAAAGAAAAAGTTTTGTTCTCCTCCCTATTTTTTTTCCATTCCAAATCATATCCTCCTGAGCTAACTTTTTAAAACTTTTTCAAGGCAAAAAAGAAAATGACAACTCTATGTGAGCACTGAAAATTCCATGATATTTGGGGGCATAAGGAAGATCCTCAAAGGAAAGTTACTAAAGGCTGCAAAAATATCATCAGCCTATCAATTCAATTTCAAATTTATTGGTCACATACACAGTCATACATGGTACGATATGCAGTGAAATGCTTAAGCAATCGCGGGTAAGTTATGGTAGGAAGGGAGGGTGGGAAATGAATATACTTTGTCTCAAGTCTTTGCAGTTTTTCACTTTAACTTTTTCTCTGTATGCCCAAAATAGATTAAAAGGTAACATTCCTGTTGAGTTGAATTTGACTCCTAATGATTACATGCCATAGTCGTCTTCTTCCAACATAGCCAACATACAGCTTTGGAAATGTCTAATGGACCAATTTAGCTTAGCTTCTTGAGACCCAAGAAAGTTGGTATCATGGTTCCAGGCAGTTAAGCCCTAAAATGTAACTAGAACTGCAATTAAAATAACAATCCCATTGACCCTGCATGCATCCTACCAGTAAGTTTGAAGAATATTGTTGAGATTGCTTCATTTACTTTCACATTTAAGGCCAATGGAAAACATATTCTGTCCCTAAAATTTTAACAGGATGAAGCATTGCTCTGAGGAATTGCAGAACATGAACTTCAGAGCAACTGGCAAATGCAGACTTCCTCCTCCAAGCCACTCAGTGTTGATCCATCAAAGGAAAACATTCTTCAAGTAACATCTGGATCCTATAATAATACATGCATTTGTTATTAATTCATAAAAGCAGGAAAGTATGGCCTATGCCATTTAATGATACAACCAGAATCTTAGCTGTGTCTTTGAGCCCATATTCAACCAAGAGCAAAACTTTTGGCTTGGAGTTCAAATGTACATGGCTTTATTTAACTTAGCTTTGATTTTAGGTTCAATAGTTTTACCTAGAGCCATGCTTACTGCTTTTTAATATATTTGTTTATTTCCAACTGTCATGTACCTTGGAATATAAGAACAAAAAAAATGCAACTATTACTGAATACAGAGTAAACAGATCAAAATGACTTTGCTAGTAAAATCCTCTTTACAGGCTTTGATGGGCAGGTGTTCATAGGCTAAATTGCTTCCACTCAAATAAAAATGTGAAAATGTGATGCTTAATTGTTTATTCAGATTTGAGCCCTATTCTATGAATAGGTCTTCTGCTGAATTAGAGGACCTTCACTCCCTAATCTGGGAGCACAGTCATACATAAGCAACCCACTTACTAGCAGCTTCTAAGCTTGTTTACTGTCTAGAAGACAATGTCCCACAAAAACCAGAAAGGTTTATAATGAGGAAAAAGTGTATTTAAAACTTCAGTTTATTGTGTTAAATGGTTTCTTAATTTAAGTGTCATAATTATTCTCAACGTTGCAAGAGAAGAATTTACTTTATTGGAAATTGGAAAAAGGAGGGCTGTAAAAACCCATTTTCCCAAAACTTTCCAAATAGCTCCTAGTCACAAAGAGATAATTTGAAGGCTGGACTTTCTAATGAAATCAGCATGACTTCAACTTGTTCGCAAGCTTACCGCTTATACTATAGTACAGCAGGAGAAAGCTTTGTAGGAATCCAACCAGCTGGATAGTATTCCATTTGGAAAAGAGAAAGGAATAGATGAGAGGTGCTGCCTTAACGGTTTGCTGTAGGACAAGTTAAAGTACAATAATTAATGAATTGGAAAAGTCACCCAGGTTCCCTCAACAGTGAGATGAGCAGCATATAAATTTGATAAATAGAAATAAATAAAATAAAACCTACCCTCATTCCTGTTATTTTGACACAACATTAGTTAGCATACTTAAAATACTATAAATCACTAGTCGGGAAATAAGCTACAGTGCAGTTGAAAGTCACAATACTACTGTGTATCATGAATCTGGAAAGGCTGTAAATACTTTATAAATAAAGAAACTTATAAATACTGGGAAACAACCCCATAGCTAACCATTTCTTACTTTCTTAGGTCAATGTTTGGCATAACTGTAAATTGAAATCCAACTTCTACTTAATAAAAATGTGTGTCTGTCTGTGTGTAGATAGAAAGATAGATATGACAGAGATAGAGATCGAGATATGATAGAGCTAGAGTTATTTGGCTTTGTACATACTTACTCTAATTGGGGACACATTTTTAATTTAACTATGTAAAATTGTATTGCTGGACATTCAATGCATATTCGGGCATACATATTTTATGGAGGGCAGAAGGTCAGCACAGCTACTTCCACAGTAGAAAAATCTGAAATCCACCAGCAGCAGTTAGTGAAATCAGTTTGTTGTACATGAGATGCTGAAGCAGCTGGTCAGTTTTGATGTGCATTCTAATTGAATGGCACAGTGTTAATAATAAGACCAACATCAGTCAAGGCTAAGGGTTAACTTTTATGCCAGATGACAGAAGAATATGAATTACAGCTAGGTGTTGATTCTTATCTGTTCCTCAAAGTATTCCTCTGATCTTAAGAACAACCTATCTGATGCAACCCTCTAGTCCTTCTTGCCAAGCCAGCAAAACTACAAGAGCTGGATATGTGTCTCTGTTCTTTCCCTTAAGCATGTTCATTTTCAACCTAATTTTACAGCCCTAAGGATGAAACATGCAAATGTTTTGCCTTTATGTTTGAAAATGGAAATGCTGCTGGCATAGCCCTACTTTTGACATACAATACTTTTTTTTGGGGGGGGGGGAGGGGGGGAATATTTTTCATCAAAAATGCTGTCATGTCCCAAATTCCATGAATTTGTAATGATGATACCAATTTAGATATAGGTTCACTCAAACAGTGGAACAGTGAAGAGCTTAAAAATGGCATGCTGGGGAAATGATCCTTAAAATAGCAAATGGAATGCCTGATCAGGTGATAAACAAATGACTCCCCAAAATCCTAACTTCACATATAGGCTGGTGGAATTTAAGTCTAGCCCCCCAAATGGCTTTTGGAGAGAAATGTAAGAAGAGCTTAGCTTTAACCTGCTGTAATTTTGATTGCATTTAAGGTTTTGCATTTGACTATGGCAAGGAGAAATTTCACTCCAGGATATGAAGAATTTTAACAGCAATCATCGTAAGTGAACATTCAAACAGAGTAAGTTCTTAGAATTTTGGTTTAATCTGGAAGAGCCATTTCATTCCAATTCCAAAAGAATTACATAGGTTACCTACTCTATTCTTCACTCTGGACTTCAACTCTCAGAATTCCTTAGACAGCAAGTCTTAAAGTTGCCAAGTTTGCCAAGAGACCCTGCTCTAGGTGATGTGAACTTCAACTCCACAGAATTACCAGCTGTGGTAATTTTGGCTTCAGCAATAATCAAGGTATGGTAATATGATGAATTAAACTATATTTAATGAATCACTCTAAGAACTTCCTGCAAGTAAGTTGTGATCTATTTACTGTCTTGAATTCCTATACTAGTTCCTGCCCCTCTGTCAAAGAGAATGGTCTGACTAATTTGAAATCTGGCATGGATCCTGGGAACATTACACCACCCAGCATTTTCTTTAGCCATGTGACCATCATTTATAGCAGCTGAATTTCAACATGACCTCCAAGTTGGGGAAGACAGATCTATTTGCTTCTAAATCTAATTTAGACTGCTAGTAGTTTAAAAGTCCTGAATAGCTGAGAAGCAATTCCTTGTCTTAAAATAAGGTCATTGTCCAAATCCTTTTGGTAAGTGATGTATGTATGTATGCATGTCTCTATCTGAAAAAAAAGTTTTTTCTCTCTCTCTCATGGAATTCCAACTTTGAAACATCCCCCCTCCCAGTTTAATTGGTCCAACATGACAATCTTTATCAATACAGAACGTGTTAGGTTCAGGGATTTAAAATTGCCAAGTTACCCCCTTTTCTGTTATACTTTTTTGACTTTCAGTTTCTACAGAAAGTCAGAGCTGTCAGAGCTGAAGAAGCTTCTTGGATGAGAAGTGAAACATCTTCAAAGAAAAAACAAGAAAGTTACCTCCTGAAAAAAGCACCTTTGAGCAGTGGTGAAATTCAGCTGGTACGCACCGGTAGCGACGATGAAGCTTGGCCCCACCCACCCATGCACCCACCCACCCTCCCTTGCTTTTTTCTTGCTTTTTTCTTGCTTATATTACCTTCAAATTTTTAGTTTTGTACTCACCTGGGTGGCAGCCTTCCCAATCAGCTGGGAAGAAATTTTGTTGTTTAAAGTGCTTGTACGGCAGCGCAGTTGGTGTGCACCTGCACAAAGCACAGGTGTGCGCACACCAAAATGGTAGTGAAACTGGTTGAATTGCACTACTGCCTTTGGGACAACCATGACCTGGATGACTGAGAATCTCTACAGACTTTCAGTTTCTATGGTTCTGCTGTTTCTTTAAACTGAAATGTATTTGTTGTTATAATTGTTTCTGTCTTTCTTGCAGTGCCTTGGAAGAGCACTTTCAAAATCATATAAATGAATAAAATGAGATACACACTCTCTGCATAAAGAGATAAATATGTAACTTGCAATGTATATTATTATATATTATATTAGGAGGGATTGTATTACATTAGACCCTTAGCATTTTTGTCTACATATTAATTAAGCCATCTGTGAATATAAGAACAATTTAGAGGGGTCACCTAGATTTAGTACATCAATAACCTGGCTTGAAACTTTGGCAAGATAAAGAATGAAAACATAAGCCAGTATTTCAACGTACATGGCGAAATCAGGACTAAAGGTAATATTCAGTCGGGAAATTTGCCCTCTCACCCTCTTTCACTATTAAAGTATTTTAAAATGGTTGTTGCCTTGCTATAGAAAACTTGTTAGAGGATTTTTTAAAAAATATGTGAAGTGTGTGAATGTGCGTCTGCACACAATTTCTATTTTCCTCTTGTGTTTTCCAAACTAATATTTCTCTTTTCCTTGGCACTCTTGACTCACTCAGAATAGGATCCTTCAGGGTGTAGCTTTTTGTTTTTGTTTCCTCCTAAATCTCATTAAAAAGAGTCAGCCTCTGTAACATTTTCCAGTAGTACTTACTGTTGAGCAATTTCCTTTTGGAATCTTCCCTGTTTAATGACTTAGTAAAATAACAGAGGCCCAGTGAAAGTCTCACTTATGTCTCTGTAAATCTGTAAAAATATTATATGTTTGGAAAATTATATATTGGATCCAGGCCTTCTTTTTTCGCATGACTAATTCCCTCAGGAATGTATTTCAAGATAGAGAAAGTGAATTCCTTAGAACATTTTCATTAATTAAATGATTTATAATAATGCATAAAAAGCCACACTGGGTTCTCTATCCATTGCCCTCTCCTGCCCTGAACTATGACTGGCCTCAGTTAAGTCCATTAGATTTAACAGCATTAATGTACTTTAAAAAAATTGTAGTATATAATTTAATAATGTGCGCAAGTTTGTATCAATGGTATAAACATGCACCATAAAACCACATCTATTGTTTGAAACTGGATATGTTACTACCTAATCTTAGTGGCAATTCATGGAGACCAAAGATTGGGTTAAAAATCCACAGAGCTTTAGCTCTTTTCCTGGATCACTGCCTCACCCCATTGATCACATGGTCCCATTCTTTTTGGATGCCAAATGCAATTTTCTTCTGGCTTGGCTGCACTTCAGCTCAGCTCAAATTTTGAAACTTCCTTTCTATTATTTGAGATGCTGGAATTTGATAGGGCTTGGGAAGAGACCAAATCTACATTAATGGGAGCTTGCATCCATACCAACCTTCGCTTCACAGCATGGTATGCCTTTCCTGTCCTCACAGCTTTAGTTATCTCCAGAGTTCCACAGAGCAACCAAGTCTATGTCTAGTTTTTTCATGCGGTGAAAAATATAAGATGTTTTTATTGGAGTTTTCTATGTCTCCCATATGTATTTATCATTCCTATATCCTCCCCCAGATCTGTAAACTCTAATTAGGTGTTGATTACCACTCTTGGGTTATGACTAATTGGTCCAGGGTTATGCCAACACTTCTGGCCTTTTGGTTCTACCCTTGAGTGCACTTTTCTGTTCAGCAGATCACTTGAGTGCCCTCTGCTGTTTTATAGGCGCACTTGAGTAGGAGTTTTGAAAGATAAGGCACAGTTAATGTGCTGATGTGCAGGTGTTTAAACAAGTTAAAGTGGGAAAAACTTTAATTTCAGCTGTTGGTTGTTGTTTTTTTCAAAATACCCTGGGGAATGGAAAGTCAATAGGAAGACTCAAATCAGTAGGAAAATAAATGCTATTTTCAGCTTTTTGAAATGGTATGGCTAACAAAAAGCAGAGAAAGTGTGGCTATAGAATTGTTCTTAATGGAGCCCTTTTGAGACGAGATAACAGTGTTTTCTCTCTTGCTGTTTGTGTGCATTTTTCACTCTGTCCAGCTGGGTTTAGTGATTGAGGTCTGGGTGTGCAATTGTGTATTTGTTCTACCAGATACTGAAGGCTGTTTGCTTTAAACAATGCAACATTGTTCTCTCTCTCTTTTCTCCTTTCTTTCTTTTCAAGATTGGAAGAAGCATTGCAATCCCTGGGAAAGGGGAGGGGGAATAGACTCAGCCATATTAGGAAAGTATCAAAAATAAAAAACTGTTTTCTATCAGTACATTGCAAAAATATGGAATGATTAAAAATACACCTGAGTTTCTTAATTTCATCTGTCAACATGACTTTAAGAAAAGTCACTTTAGTAATATAAGGCATGATATGTGAGACTACATGAATTTCCTTTATTTCCTTTCATTGTTTCATATCTGACCAGGCAAATATGTTCACCCGGGACACAATCCAACAGGGGAAAAAATTAGAGTGATGTCTAGGACACCCAGTAACATCAACTGCATATTTTATGGCATGTGTCTCTTAAGCCCCAAAGAGCAGCCATTGAAATTTCAGTGAATCTTACTTATTTTTCCAAGTATCTTGATCGGTTACTTACTAGATTTCCAGCTGCCAGTATTATCAAATAAGTAAGCAGTCTGGCTGTTTCCAGCCAGCTGATTACCATGCCATTGTTATCCAGCTGCTAAGAGTAGCAGAAAACCAACTATCTGTAAGAAGGGCAAAAGAAGTATGTGATGTATGTTTATGTATATACAGTACGTATAAGGGATGCCTGTACACATACAACCTTGACCTAGCTGCTGAAGATCAAATGATTGTCCATCCTTGCTTAAAGCCACATGATAAAAGAAAGCAATTCAACAGATGGAAAAGCTGTGCTGCTGAACTACCTCTGATACAACTATTAGAAGAAGGGAAAATATAACAACAGGAAAAAATGTGCATCTATGCAATGCCCTTCTGTTTTGCTTACATCCATGTTTTGGAATGCTTTTTGGTTCATTAAGAAAGTGACCTCAGTATGTGTCTATCTATGCAGGTGGTTGGGTATGTGATATTTGATAACAAAAATCCAGGGTCCCCCTCAATCAGGGCTGATCAATTCATCATTGTGGAAGATGCAGATGCAGATTTGCCTTCTTTTGTGTGGGCTAATCTTTTCCCTTTATAACTATAAATGAGATGCCTGGAAATATTTGCATCCAGGGCCCTGTTAATGAGAGAGTAGTTTGTGAAATGAGTAAGTTTGTTGCTGAACTTCAAGACTGTAACCACCAATTTAAATATTCAGAGAGAAACTAAACATGCTTCTAGAATGAGGACATAACCACGAATTAAAAATTCCAGAGGGGTGTTGAAAGGAAAGTTTCTAAGAGCTTCCTTTCAAAGGTCATTGGTTGATGGTATCACTTTCTAGTAGTTCATGAAGTTCACTCGGTGCTTGTTCCACTGCATTTTTGTTCTGCCAAAAGATGTTCTGCCTGATTTGGCCTCCACTTTCTAGGGCTTGCAGGTGGTGTTATCTGTGTTGCTTTGCAAAAATCTGTGGGCCTGTCTTGTCCTTCAGATAGGCGGGAGTCTGAAAGAGCATCGTATAATTACTGAAGGACACAGTTTGGCCTGATGCCCAGACCCTGAGGCCCATTGAATCCTCTCAGAATGATAACTTTCTGACAAAATGAAAATATATATTTCAAGGTAACATTGACAATCTTCACTCCCAAGATTTTAGTTGTCCAAAAACAATAACTCTGAGGCTCTTGGAAGGGTTTTCAGTGTTCTGATAATCAGAACATGCATTTATCTGGGATTTGCATCTAACAAAAAATATTTTAGAGCTCTAAACAGGTTCTGAGCAGGTGGAGAGAAGGCTCACTTAATATTTTTCATCCCTGAGAGAAAGAACCACTTATAGGCAAACAAGAGAAATAATATGAGCCAGGTAAAAAGGTTGAAATGAGGGCAGTTTTTTTCTTTATTAATCAGAAATTGCCACTGACCTTAAATAACATAGCACAGAAGTCTACACAGTAAAGGTTGCATTTAAAAAAAATCTGTCTACAAACAGAACCCTATAAAACAGCCTGATTTAGATCAGAGTTTGTCCTCTGACCTGGTAGAGGGTCCTATTTATGTAAGGTTATACTATATATATACTGTTGAATTAATTCCTACCACCTTTTTTCAGGTGGTAGGATTATTTTTTAACGTTTCAAAATATTTTTAATCTCTTCATGTATGAAACAGAAAATAACTTACATGAAAACCAAAATAAATAGATGAAATTTAGCAGAGCAGTCCAATAGTTCTAATGATGTATCTCTGCAAGTGTGATGAGAAAGAAATTAAACGAACATTATTCTTGTTAGGATATCAACAGATCTATTACACATGCTTGCACCTTTGGAATGGGAGAGAAATATTTCAAACAGCTGTTACTATCATCCCAATCCCGATATGATATCCAGTATAGTGTAGTGGTTAAAATAAAGGGTGGCCAAATTCAAGTCCATCCTGAGCTACAAATGTTCATTGGTCATTCTCTCTCAGCCCAACCAACCTTATAAAGATCTGTTGACATCCTGACAAGAATAATTTTGTGAGGGAAAATAGGAGGCGGTGCTATTCTTGCAAACTTGAGATTTGTAAGAAAAGAAATTCAATAAACATCTATGGAGGTTCTATCTATTATTGAAATTAAAGCCCTACCTGGTGCAGAGTTAGTTTAATTGCAGGACCTGAGTGTATCCGCCCATCCCACCAGGTTGGATAGATTAAGCACCCTCCAGATACCTTCCCTGAAATAATAACTGGCATAATAAAGCTAGTATCTTACTAAGTAGCACTGATCTTAATATCTCTGCCTGTGTACAATGCTTACATGTCTCTGTTGTCTTCCATTTTAATAGTTTGCAGTAGTGTTGAAGTTTGATTGCTTTTAAATGACTATCTTTAATTATTAGCCATACTGGAAACTTTTCAAGGTTTAAGAACATAAATACATGTCTAAGCGAACACTCCACAACTAGCTCTTTAGTTGTGCTATAGTTCATCCATCTATCATAGCTTGTTCCTCCTTGCTATCTTTCCCAAGCTGAGGCTACAACTTCTGTAAGATAAGATAAGCAACACTTTTGCTTAGCCTCTCTACCCAATCCCCAAAATTCTCACTGTAAAGAAATGTCATGTTCTGATTTCCCTCAGGACTTGCTTCCCAGAATTCTGTGATTTTCTGGTACTAAGCCTGCCTTACCAGATGCTGCACTGATTCTGTCGCAGATGTCCTGTTTTGCATTGGTTCTTTCTGTCTGGACTTTAGGTCCGGTCCACATAGGATGTAAATATTTCTGAAATCAGAAGGTAGACTTTCTATTTTAAAATAATGACTAGCAGGAAATGTATATACATTATATAAAAAGGCACACGATAACATAAGAAATGGATGACAAGGCCAAGAAGTATCCATTAATAGTATGGGATGTTTCTTGAGGATATCTATGAAAATCAGTAAGATTATGGTTTAACTCACACAAACATACTATGTAACTAAAGTTATCCGGAAGCAATGTATACAAATACACAATGATTAGCTTTATCATTCTTTTTCTTTCATTCAGTTGTGTCAAAATCTTGGAGACAGCCTTGAAAAATTCACTGCTATTCTCTTGGCACAATTTTTCAGAAGTGGTTTGCCCTTGCCTTCTTCCTAGGAGTGAAAGAAAGTGACTGGCTCAAGATCACCCAACTGGCTTCAGGCCCAAGGTAGGACTAGAACTCACAGTCACCCAGTTTCTAGGCTGATGCCTTAATCACTACACCAAAGTGGCTATTATATTATGGGTCTGTGTTTATTTCCATTCATTGAAGATTCAAAGTCTTAGAGGGCATTATTTCTTTATAATTCTTTACATTTCTTTACAATTGTTTTATAACTGACAACAACCTCAGTTGCCCCCCAAATTATAGGAATTGTAGTATGATTACAATGCTAAGAACTATGTTGTAATCCACAAGTTCTTAGAACCTCAGGGACCCTTGAGAAGAAAGAATAGTATTTACCAAGGCAAATCTGCTCTTGGTAATCTCCAAAATTGGCTCTTAGTCATCTCTGTAAGAGACATTACTGTTGATCCGAGGTCAATTTATCTTCTAGACCAGTGTTTCTCAACCTTGGCAACTTTAAGATGTTTGGACTTCAACTCCCAGAATTCCCCAGCCAGCTTTGCAGTTGAAGTCCAAACATCTTAAAGCTGCCAAGGTTGAGAAACACTGGTCTAGACTCATATCAAGCAAAAACAATAGGAAGAAGAGTTACAAAAGATTTTAAAAATATCTTGGTAACCAAGTATTTAGCAGTAATGGTTGAAATATAGGCCAAGGATGTTGGGTATGCTAGCAACTTTCTGTGTTGTTTGGGGGACATGCTGCACTGCTTATTTTCTCTTTCCCAAACTCTGTGTCACCTAACACATAGAAGACCTTTTCTATACCACGTGTGGAAACAGGTTTTCCTCATATTCTGTAACATTACCTTGATCCTGATTGGTTTGATCCTTCTGTTCAGTAGAAATGGCCAGTCAGGTTACTGCTGATATATGAGATTCTACCCCAGTAAAGCTTGTGTCTGAACTATGTCATTCTCTTTGACAGATCTTTTTGTTAACAGTTTGTGTCACCTCTTTTCTCATTACATTAAGAGTTGTGAAGGTACCATCTGGACTGCTGATAAATCTGACAGACCTATTCAACATGGCCTTTTCTGCAAATCTCATTATTTTGTTAAGAAACTATCTAGTTTGGCATATAATGGAACTGAATACCATTCATTTTAAGCATGATGCTGAATACTGTAATATGAAAGTCCTTTTGTAAAAAAAGAAAAAAAAAGTACCATTTGACATGTTAAAATTAGCTGGGAATTCATTAGTCTCATTGAAATCCACAGGCTCTAAATATATTCCATGTTGGTTGAAGCACAACTTTATTTACCAAACTCTATGTGTATGCATTTGTATACATACACATAGCTGGTGGTGGGAAGAGGCAGAGGCAGAAGGAAAGGGGGAGAGAGATAGAGATAGCTAGATAGCTAGCCAGAGAGAGAGAGAGAGAGAGAGAGAGAATAAATCAGGAAAATAATTAAACCATCCAGCCATCCACATCATTTATTGTATATTCCTGAATAAGTATTATTCATAGCTGAGGTTTATATTCAAACTTATGTGACTCTGTGACTTTTCATCTGATGTTGACTTTTCAGGCCACATTTGATCACCTCAGTAGTTTTACATGTGCTTAATCAATATAGCAACTGATTAGTTGCGTTTGTGGGTGGGTGGGTGGGTGGGTTGGTTGCTTTTCTATGCACCCTGGTGTCAGATTAGTAAATTTCCATAGACAGAATTGCAGTAGAAATTAAAACACAATTGGCACTCACATTCACTTTGATATTTTTGACACATCTCAAGGATCAGCAGGCATAATCAGAAACAATGACAACACATTTGACAATGGAGGAGCCAAGCCATCAGTCATTGTTCCGTGATGCCAACTGAAGTTACTGCCTTGGATTGTTTGTCTGAATATTTGTCTCAAGTTAGAATATTTAATATCAAAGCAGCCTTTCCCAACTTGAGACTTTCTTGATGTATTGGCAATGCTCAGTGTGGATGATGGGAATTATAATCCAATATAGCTAGCAGATTATTGAAAGCTGATTTAACACATCTGGACATAAACCCAAACATATTTTTCTTAATTAAGAAAAATAAACTTTGAGAGTTACACACAGCAATTTTTCCAGTGAAGGTCATTATTGTAAAAAGTGACTATGTCAATGAGAAATCATGCTTGACAAAATATACTGACACTGGCCTACAGGCTGATGCCTTTATCTACTTTGAGCAGTTAGTGACAATTTTTATACTTTTATAGTTTTATTTTTATTTATACTTCTAATTTGTATACTTTGCTGGCAAGATATTTCCTAATATATCAACTCCACAAATGTTTTTGGGACAGGAATCCATATTGCTGATGAAACAAGCATAAGCCTAGAAGAATTCAAAGAAGCTGGATACAGTTTTGGTGAAATGATATCCTTTGAGTTACAAAGATTTGGAAGCAACTGAATGCCTGAACAAAAATAGACTATAGCAAAGAATATCTCTGCTTAAGATTACAAATATATTTTATATCCAATAATGTAGCTTTTTTTCTCTAATATTTTGCTATTCTGTGTTTTACTGTGTTTTGTTTGTTTCATTTTGTTTATTTAAATTTAAACTTTTTTAAAAAAAAATAGAAATTGCTTTTAGCTTTGTTAGCATCCTGCTAGCCTGCTTCTGACAGCTTTCCCCTCAAGAAGTAGATGAGGCCTAAAATATGGACCTTTTTTATTTGTTTGTTTCATTTTGCACAAGCTCAATGTATCCACTTTGCTTCTCCAGACTCCTGAACTTCTCTTCCAAACAGAACATTGGCCGTTTCAACTTTTGGAATGCTAACAATATTCCATGCAAAGTTTGATGCAGTCCACAAATGAAGGAAATTGCTCAGCCGTGCTTTATACAGCTGCATAAACTTGTTATGAGGCCTGGGTTGTCCATCAGCTAGGATTTATCCATTTGCTAAGCCAAGTAGAGCTTTGCACTTAGATTCTCCACCCCCCATCCAAACCAAATATTGTCTATATCACATTGGCTTTTCTGTGGGAAAGTGGCGATGTGATACTTACATTATTCTACCTTGGATTATATCACAAAGGGTTACTTCAGAAGGAACTGGTTCATTGGCACTGTGCTACTTCAGCAAAGGAGCAGTCCAACGCGGCTGGAGTGAAAGGATTCATGGCAGAGTGGGCCTCTCTACTCTGTTCCCCATCTTTTGTTTGAAGTAATTAAATCCTTATGAACAAACTGTTCAGATTTATTTTCTTAACTTTTTGTTTGTGCACTCCCCCCATCCCCCCTCCACCCACTTGCACACAGGCAAAAAGGATAAAAACACTATCACATTGTTCTGTGCCACTTTAGAACTCCAGGGCACTCTCTGAGTGTGTAATAATATCCCCCCCATGGATAGCCTAAAAATAAGTGGCTGAAGAGAGTGCTTCTCAATGGATGGGGTATAAAGCCTTATTAGGACAGAAGTTTCTCAGCAATTCAGTGAAGATGTCTAGCTCAAGCAAGTTAACACCAACCTCATCTGCAAATTTGTGTGTAGCTTCCGGCCTCTGTGCCTGCAAGAGGACTGCCACATCTTGCAGTGAGTTTCTCATTCGCATTCATTCAATTCTTGGCAGATCACTCAATTAAAGCTGCCTGGAGGTGTGCTGATCAGGTGGTTGGGTGATGTGTTCTTGCTTTTTAAATCTGTGGCTTGGAAGCAGTTGCATAACAAAGCAGCTCAGTGATGGACCTAAGTAAATAGCACACAAAGGTTTTTTTTTCCCCCCAAAGGAAGTGAGCCTGGCATTAATCATAATCTTTTGAGAAGAGTTTCAGAGCTCTGCACTGCTAGCAACATGTGGGTGGGGTCTGAACTTTTTTCATCATCGAAGCTCCAAGTTCCTGTTTACTAAGGTGGTTTGCTTTTTATACTCAGAAGTAAGCAAAGCACTACGTAGAATAGCATGAAGGGTGGTTCCCAGTGTCACTTCTCATATTGAAAAAAGGAAGAAATGCTTCACTTTCACTGCCTGTGCAAATGAATAACTATTCTTTGTTTTTCAATTCAAAACAAGGGGTGAAACATGCCCAAGCACATGGAGAGATGCTTTCAGGTTGAGAGAAATAAAACAACTCAGTTCTTCAAATAATTATCAAGCTTCCTGTCAACGTTCAAAAGAGGCCTCGGGTAATTTTTACGTGACAGCTTGCTATCTTTTTTCCCTTTTATTTGTATTTGTGCATGCATATGGTAATCAAAAATCACTATAATGGACTCCTTTCATGCAGAATGAAAGTCTAGAATGATGTCATCATTGTAGTGGGAGAGAAGGAGTAGATGTCACAGGCATATATCCACTACAGAGGAGAGGCTTCTTCAAACTGCCCCACAATCTGTTTTCTGAGATTTGAGAACAATTTATACTTCACCACCACACATTGAATGTGTTGTATACTGCGCATGCGCGAGAAGCCTGCTAAATGACGATTGGTTCCTGGAGCGGCGCTTCCCATTGGCTGGG